>PVKE010000120.1:0-204385 GCA_004027555.1 Craseonycteris thonglongyai | reverse complement strand
GCCAGCCCCTTCTCCTTTGAGAAAGGACCAGGTCTTTAGAACCTGGAATCCAAAACTGTCTGAGGTAGCAGGGCCTGTCCATTCTCAAGTCCAGTCCTCTCAGTGTGCAGGGGGAAACGGAGGCCCAGAGAGGGAGGGTACGCAGCGGGCCAGCACAGACCCATGGTCAGGACTCAAACTGCAGCTCCTCAGCATCAGGAAGTCTCTCCCAAGGAGAAGGCCCCTTGTCCTGGGTCATGACCCTCTCTGGGCCTCAGTTTCTTCACCTGTAGATAGGGAGGCCCAGGCAGCACAGTACGGAGTGTCTAGCGTGTGCGAGGCCTGCTCTAGCGTCTCTGTTCAGAAACTGCTTTAGCGGAAGAGAGAGAAGCCAACGGCCAGTGAAAGCAAAGAGGTCGTCAACTTGGTAAATGAGTCCGTTTTAGAATATTTATTTTTTATCGCGAAGTGCTATAAAAGTAAATACAGCAGAAAATGGAATGGGCTTTTGGGCTGTTCATTCCCACACACCGAGGTCCCGCCTTCACAGTCCGGAGTGCCCCTTCCCGGCCTCTTCCTGGAGTCTCGGGGCATAAATAATCTAGATGCACAAACAGGCGTCACTTCACATGAGATGACGCTCAGCATGTGACTCTGTAACTCGCCTTTCTTTACATGACAGTGTGGACACCTCCCCTTTGTGGACACACCTACTTGTAGATCCCCCTCCGTCTTCTTATACATCCTTAAAATTCTGCACACGGCCACCAGCCACCCTCTGAAGAGGCTGGTCCCATTTCCAATACCCGCAGCCCTGGGTGAAGGTGCCTTTTCTTTCATGTCCTGGCTGGTCTGACTTGGAAAATGGAATCTTGGTTTTCTTGCATTTGTTCGATGATGGGCGCGGCTGAGTGCCTTTGCACTTGTCTGCTGGGTCCGCGTAAATTCTCTTTGGGGGTTTCTCTGTTTAGGGTCACTGCCCGTTTTCCCATCTGGAGATTCACCCCAACGTGTGCGGGAAAGGCGTACCCCTGCCCGGAAACGTAATGCAGACGAAAGCGTGGAGCTTGTGCAAACAGTTTTACAAGCAGGAATTTGGGACACTGTGGACGCCCCTCCCTGAGGCAGGGTTACTGTAGATCAGTAACCATGACGACCTCACGGTCCTGTTTGTCCTTCCCTTCCAGAGAAAACGGGAAAGGTCCTGACGGAGTTCCTTCGTTTCTACGAGGACCAGTATGGCGTCGCTCTCTTCAACAGCATGCGCCACGAGATTGAGGGCACCGGCCCGCCACAGGCCCAGCTGCTTTGGCGCAAGGTGAGGGGTGCAGGGCGGGTGCTGCTCAGGCCCTGACACCGGCTCACCCGGTGATCTCGGGCCAGTGACTTCCTTCTCTGGGCCTCATTTCCCACTGTGGCCATCATGGTCGGTCTCCAAGGACCCCACCCAGCTTGTGACTAGACAGGTGGCCTGCTGGTGGTGTTGAACCCCCTTTATCACTGTGGGTGATCCCCCCCCAGCTCCTCCCCTCCGTCGGCAGAGCTGGGGCTCGAGTCATTTTGACAGGCCTGGGTTCAATCCCAGCTCCTCCCGTGAGCAAATGACCTCCCCTCGCGGACCCTCAGTTTACTCCTGTCCTCACCCTCTGCCCCGATGGCCAGGCACATGACTGAGGGAGGGGTGACGAGGAGTGACGGTGACCTGTCTGTGGAATAACTGAGTGGCAACCAGTCTACTTACGCTTGGCTGGTGGCCCCTGAGCAGAGGGCCCACCGTTTCCCTCTGGGGACCCGCACTGGCTGAGCTGATTCCTCTGGCAGTGGGTGTGAACCAGGTCAGCCAGGAAACGCCAGGTGGCTCAGGTCACTTGTGGCTGAGTGCCCTGGCTGGTGGGCTGCTCATTTGCCCCGGGTCACCTCGCCACACCTCCCCGCATTCTGCTGGCTTCCTCCTGGCGGCCCCCGCCAGCCTGTACTCAAGCTCCCGGGTGCTGGGGCAGGTGCCATAGAGGAGGGATGGAGGCTGGGACCCCGTGGTCTGGTGGGAAAGAACTCAAGGATCTGGGCTCGTATCTTCTCCATTGATTTAACCCTCAAGGCTCAGTCTACTCATCTGACAAATGGGTACTTCCTGCTGCCTAAGGCTGTGGTGGGCATTCAGTGCGAGGATAAATGACTTGAGGTTGGGGGGCAGATGGGATGATTACTAAGGGAGTGCAAGGTTATTACCCAACCTACTGGGTAACCTTAGACACGTGGCTTCACCTCCCGAGCCTCAGTTTTTCTGTCTGTGAAATGTTTTCTGTCAGAGAGAAGAGTTATGGGCCCGGGGTCAGAGCAGCTGTGTTTAAGAGGTGGGGCTTTCATGGGGCTTTGGCATGGCAGGCAGATGAAAGACGGACGGACAGGTATGGGGACAGGGGACATGGCAGAGCAGACGGAAAAGACTGAGAAGGCCCCGCAATGGGACTTTTGTTTCGTTCTGGTCCCACCCTCCTTCAAAACCAAGTAACTAAAAATGCGCCTATTTACCACGAGACCACAGGGCAGGAGCCCGCGGCGCTGGACCTGGCTTTGAGAATGCATTACCCTTTGGTGTCTTCTCAGCAGTGGTAGGACCAGCTGAGGGATTAGCTCAAGGGGGTGGGAGAGCTTGATGAGACAAGGGATTACCCTGAAGGGGGACAGGCCGGCCCATAGTCACACACACTGTGTCCGGTCAGGTGCTGTTCTTGTCCCAGCAGACACGGGAGACAGACGGTGAGCAGCCGTTCACATAGTCACGTGGGCGCTATGAAGGAGATGGCTGGGGGAACTCTGACAGGGCCTGACATCGTCTGGGCGGCTCACGGGGACCTCCTGGAACAAGGGCCAGCTGGGCCCAGACTCTTATGGGAGGAGGAATATCAGCCCGAGGCAACGGCGTGTGCAGAGGCCCAGAGGCCGTCCCCTGGCTGGCCCAGCACAGTGGAGGCAGGACTAGAGCCAGGCTGCAGCTGTCCTGCCTCCACCCCTCAGCTCACTTGGGTGGAGGGTAGGTCAGGACTGTGTGTCCGATGCTCCCAGAGCATCACATGTCCCTTTGATCTGGGGCCCAAATGACGGTCCCCTGGTGTTATGGCAAACTCCCTACTTCCTGAGGGCAGAGGTGCGTGGAGATGAGGCCTGGCCTGGGGTCTGGCAAGTGCCCACCTGTGTGATAGGAATGGAAGCCGTGGGCCCAGCCCAGGTGAGCTGCTTCGAGTGGGCCGAGCTGGAATTGCCCCCGTTTGGAAAGAAACGTTTCAGGGAGCCAGGTTCCCCGTAACCCAAGACAGAAGTGAGGACCAGCTGACAGCACTGATTACTGTCAAAAATGCCTTTTTTACTGTTAAAAATGCCTTTCACACTCACAAGGGTGCGTATTCATTGTAGGAAAACAGAGTTAACATGTAAGTAAGAAAAGGGAAAATGAAATTGCCCACATCCCTGAGAAGCAGGGTTTTTGGGTCCCAATTTTGCCACTCAGGAAACTGGCCACCATGGTAGTAATGTAATAATAGAAATCACATCATCATAATAATGTCAATTGTTTCTATTAGAAAAAATAATAAAAAGTAATAATGCAATAAAAACAGCAATGGTAATACTAAAACAAATGCAGGTAATAAAAACCGCAGGCGTTTTGTGCGGGCATGGCTCATCAGCTGCCTCAGCGCCGCTGTCTGAGGGATGAGGATTATGCCCACATCACAGCTCTGGACACTGGACTTGGAGAGGTGGTCACTTGTCCAGGATCCCCTGGTGTGAGCGGGGGAGCTGGGACGGGACCCGGGTCTGTGCTCTCGCCCTCCACCACCCGCTGAGGCCTTGCAGAGCTTTGGGGAGTTTGTTTCCTGCAGGCGCTCCAATGGAAACACAACGCTGCCATTTGAAAGTCTTAAAAATGAAACCCCAAATGAACCACCTATTGCTGGCTGCCCAGGATCTGGGGCTGGACTTGCGGGGGTGGGGTGCTGAGCCTGCCCGTGTGGTGCGGTGAGCCTTCCCCCAGGGCCTCCCAGGGCTCCTGAGCTGCAGCCACATGCAAAGGCCAGGGTGTCCGGAGAGCTGTAGCTGCACTCTTTCTAGAAGACCCGGCCATTGAGAAGTGGGTTGCGAGTAGGCCGTGGTCTAAATATAGACCACTGAGCTGCTTTGTGACTTGAAGCCCACTGTGTGTGGGGGTGGTAGGGGGAACCATTTTCTTTTCCTGTAAATATTTTTATCCCTGGGTAGGAAGCAGTCTGTGGGGGTCCTATTGTTTGAGTACAATGGGCCCTCATTTTCCAAGAATGTTTTGGCATTTCCCCTTGAAGAGTTGCTGGGAGAGGGGGCTGCAGTGTGCAGAGCTAGGCCTGGGGTGGGGGCGGGGGGTGGCCTGGGAGGGGCCCCCTCACTTCTGACTCCCAAGAAAGCCAGGAAACTAGGAAGGGTTGGGAGCCATGAACAATTCTTTTCTACCATTATTGCATATGATGCATGTTTCTTTTTGCAAAAGTCTCCATAACAATTGTAGAACAGATAGAAGCTGCCCAGAAAGCAAGGAACCCTAGAGTGGACTCTCCGACCTCCTTCCCTCCAGGAATCCGCCTGCTGTCTCCTTTCCTGAAGCTTCCCGGTACTGCTCTGTTCAGGAAGCACTCTCTCAGCAGGACCCTTCCCCCGCCCCTCTCCCCAGAGTCACCAGGAGGGAGGCTGACCCAGACTGAATAACCCTTCACGGGGTATTGTGGACTGTGTGCACGGCCTGTCAGGTGCCCACGGCCTGCGTGACCTTTGTAAGTGTCAATTCACGGAATCCTAGCGATACCGCGATGAAGTCAGTGCTGTCACTGTCCCCATTTTCCTGAGCCTCAGAGAGGTGGCCCTGCATTACACCGAGTCAGGTCTACTCTAGCTAGGCTTTGCAGGAACGTGTGGGCCACTCCTGCTACTCACACCGGTCACCAGTTTGCCAGGACACTGGTCGAACATCAGATCCTCCCCACTGAGGCCTCCTCTACCCCCACCTGGATTCTCGGAGGCCATCCTTTCAGTTATCAGAGCTGAGCACGAGGCTCTCTGGAGCCACCTGGGTCGTTTGTTCTTCCCAGGAGAAACTGAGGCCCAGGGCAAGCTGAGCCTTCATCAGCCTGGTCTGCGGGCGGGTCCCCTCGCTGGAGTGGGGGTGGATGGGAAAGCAGATTGCTGCAGACTCCAGAGAAAGTCTCAGACTGGTCCCCAGGTAGCCAGCCGTGCCTGTCTAGGGCCTCCTATTTGGGCTCTGAATCATGGTGGCTGGCCTGGGTTCAAGTCCTGACACCACCGTTCCTTCTGGACCCCGGGAAAGCCTGTACCCTGCCCCCTGCGCCTCACTTTGCTCATCCGCCAGGTGGGTGAGACACAGCCCTGCCTCAAGAGGACAGGCACGACAGGCAGGCTGTCCCCTTCCTGGAGGACCCCATTCCCTGACCAGCCCTCACTCCCTGTCCCCTTTCCCCCCTGCAGGTGCCGCTGGATGAGCGCATCATCTTCTCGGGGAACCTCTTCCAGTACCAGGAGGACAACAAGAAGTGGAGGAACCGCTTCAGCCTCGTGCCCCACAACTATGGCCTGGTGCTCTATGAGAACAAAGTGGTGAGGCTGCCCCCCCCCCATGCCACACCGAGCCCCCCGCTTCCCCCGGCCCCAGCCAGGTCTTCCCCTTTGCCACAGCTGTCCGCTTCCACAGTAGGTGTCATGTACCCTCCTGCTCCTGAGTCTGTGACTCCAGACCCCCACTGTCACCCTGCCTTCCAGCATTCCCACTCTGTTGTCACCAGGGCCAAAGCAGAACCTCAGCACCCTCCCCCACCCCTTCCCACCTCCCCAAACCTGCTTGTTCAGGCTGCCCTCTCTCAGTTCATCCACCTAGATACACAGCTCTCCGGCTCCCCACTCCCAACCTCCTGTCCATCCTCCAAATGGTTCCAGGGCCCTCGCCCAGGCCTCCACCAGCTCAGCCCCCGTGCTGGTTGGGCTTCCTGCAGCCTAGCTCCTCTGACTGTCCCATCCTCACTCCTCAACAGCCATTCCCTGCCTGGGTCAGCCCTGGGAGTCGGTCCTATCTTTTTTCCTTCCTGACTCCCCCCCTGCACCTCCCTGCCCTGCAGTGGGTGGATGTGCCCTATTGAGTGTCCTTATCTTTGCTTGGGCCCTTGGAGAAGCCCCAGCTGGGTGAATCACAGACCCAATTTCTTCTACCAGACCTTTCTCCAGAGCAGCCCCAGGACGGGCTGGAGCCCTGTTTCAAGGCAAATCAATGCTAGAGTAACATTCGGGAGCAACCCGGTGATCCGGCACAGTGGTTCTCAAATTGGTAGAGCTGCCCAGGAATTGCCTGGAGGGCTTGTTAAAAAACAGGTTGCTGGTCCTGTCCCAGTTTGATCCAGGTCTGGAGTCAGATCAAGAATTCGCATTTCTATTAAGCTCTAGGGTGATTTTAATGAACGCTGTAGATGACCAGGGGTTCCAGCCACTCTCAAGAAATGTGTTGAGTAGTGACACCTAGTGGCAGGATGCAACATGGCAACCCTGCTGTATGAGCTACTGCAGAAGAACCACTTTTCTCCCCACTGGTGTAAGAAGGCAGGGCCCAGACCTAACTCTCCTCTAAAGGTGACCTGTGTGGTTGCTCAGAACCTAGGAATTTGGTGGACAGTTCAGGGTAATGGTCTAAGGCCCTGGGCTCCAGAGGCTGACAGGTCAGGCTCATATCCTAGGTCCCTGTTTGCCAGCTGTGTGAACTCTAGGCTAATAATGATATCCACCTGTTGGATTGTGAGAGTTCTGTGAAATGAAGCATGCAGTGCCTGTAGCACGGTGCCTAGGATGTGACAAGCAACTCAGCCGTGGTAGCTGCTGATAACAGAGGCAGTAGTGGCAGCAGTAATGACAGTAACACTAACCGCAGTACGCTTACCTGTCCCTGCTGTGCCAGGCACTGTGCTAATCGTTTTATGTGGGTTACCTCACTCAGTCCTCACGAAGCCCTGTGAGGTAGGAACTGTTACCCTGGTCTTATAGCTGAGGAAACAAGCATAGGAGGCGAAGGAACCTTATCCTGGTGTCCCTCAGATGACAATCAGTGGAGTCAGGATTTGAGCCCAGAGCCTGGACTTCCTCCTCCCTTACTCCCTTCCCCTCTTCCTCCTTCCTGCCTTGGGCAGGCAACATTGAGTAGGGTCCTGGATACTCTTGGCCACACCAGTAACCCCAAGGGACTGTCTCTCTTGCTCCCTCCTCAGGCCTATGAGCGGCATGTCCCACCCAGAGCTGTCATCAACAGTGCAGGCTACAAAATCCTCACCTCCGTGGACCAGTATCTGGAGCTCGTTGGCAACTCATTACCAGGTAGAGGAGCCACCCATCCTAGGCCAAAGTGGCTTGCACAGACCCAAGGAGTTAGCCAGGGGCAAGGGCGGCTCTGATCTCAGAGCTCCAGGCCCCGTGTCTGCAGAAAGACAGCTGGGTCTAGTGTGAAGGAGGCATTACCTGAGGCCAGCAGAGAGGCAGGGCTGGGCCAGTGAGGGCCTCACCCCAGACCCTGCCCCCTGACCATCACAGGCGGGCTGTGGGCATCTCACACTAATCCCCTTGAGGTGACCCTGCTTTGTAAGCTGCTAAGTCAACACTACATTTGTGAGGAGTTATTCTCAGGATCACGTTTCCACCCCACCCTGTCACAGACTCCCAGAAGCTTTAGAGGAACACATCTGCCCGTCAGATGATCACTGGGAAAATAAGGGGTGGGCGGGGCAGGGGAGGGAGAAACTGAGGTGGGGTGTGTGCCTCCAGATGGGACTGGGCACTAAAGCGCCCCCGTGTGGCTGAGGGCTCAACTGGAGTTGGCATTCCTGGATTCCAGCCCCCACTCTGGCTTTGGTTTGCTGTGTCTTCCTGGGCAACCGGGCACTGCGAGGACTGACCTTGGGGTATTGTGTAGACCCCACGAGGTGCTGTGTGCCTTGAGCCCAGCACAGGGATGCAGATGGAGCCAGGGTGCAAAGAAGAACGGCCATTGTCCTGTTATTAACAACAGCGGCGAGGTCACAGCTTAGGACCCCTTATCTCTCTGGATCTCGAATATCCATGCAGTCAAAAGAGAGAGAAAAATCCCCTTTTATTTATTTTCTATTCCCCACCCCACAGGCCTCCCTCCCCCCTTGGACATTTAAACCACAATTTGGCCTTCACAGCTAAAATACAAAGGGAAACCCAAGAAGGTAATACTCGGCCTTTGCACCTGAGGGTTCTGACCCTGAGTTATTTGTGCCTCACACACGGAGCTTAGAAGCTTCCCCCAGAGGGAGTGCATTACCAGCTCTAAGACATGGCTCTAAACCCATGCCAGGGCAGTCTGCGGCCCCTCTCACCAGGATGCGAGAGCGATCTGGCTAAAGGGTGCTGCCTCCTCACTGCCTCGCTGGTCACCCCAGGACAGGCTGCCCCTGTCTGGGCCTGAGCCTGGCCCTCAGACAGGGACCCAGGGACACTGCAGAGGCCAGCTGCTCAGAGGGCACTGTCTCCCCAGGGACCACGTCGAAATCGGGCACCACCCCCATCCTCAAGTGCCCCACGCAGTTCCCGCTCATCCTCTGGCATCCGTCAGCGCGTCACTACTACTTCTGCATGATGACAGAAGCCGAGCAGGACAAGTGGCAGGCTGTCCTGCAGGACTGTATCCGGCACTGCAACAATGGTGAGTGGCCTTCAGGCCCTGGGGGCTGTGTGTGTGTGTGTGGGGTGGGGGGGCGAGGGGCATCAAGGGGTTGTTGCTCAATGGTGACAGCTAGTGGCTGAGTGTGGTGTGGCAACCCTGCTCTATGAACTGCTCTCATTTTTCCTTCTGGGCTTATAAGAAACCATTGTGCAGCTCTTAACCTTCTTCCTTGATGAAAACAGTTCTGTGTTGCTAGAATCTCAAAATCTGGGAAATTGCTCTCAGGTGAGTGTGGCTGTTGTGCCCTTGGACCCTGGGTCACAGAATCACAATCCTGATTCTGCCACTTTCTAGTAATGTAACCTTAGGAAACTGACTTATTTCTGAAATGGGGATATAATTCCTCTGTGTTTGAGGGGTTTGTAAAGATTCACAGTGAGAATTGCACTCGGTTTTGTAAAACATTACTATATCGTGTTTTCCCGTACCACTGACCTCTAGGCAGCCTGGGAAGCTCACTTCCTCCCTCAGGGCCTCAGTGTTCCCATCTGTGAAGTTAAGAGGTCCGGTCCAACTCACTCATTCATTCAACAAACACTTTTTGTGTCTGGGCACTGAGGGTGCAACAGGGGGGAAGACCTAGTCCTGGCCCCAGAGCTGCCGGCAGCCTGGTGCGGGAGACAGATGCTAAACAGATGAGGATACTGGGGGTGATGAGTCACAGTGTGCTGGGTGCTAGGGGGAGCCCCCCGGAGAGTCTTGAGGGTGTGAATTACGGGGGGTGGGTCAGGGCAGTTCCTATGAGAAGGTGATGGTTCAGATGAGACCTGAAGTTAAAGAAATAGTTACCAGAGTGGGGGAGTGTTCCAGACAGAGGCCCAGAGGCGGGGAGCAGGTTAGAGGCGCAGAGGCAGGAGCAGGTTAGAGGCCCAGAGACAGGGGGAGCAGGTTAGAGGCCCAGAGGCAGGAGCAGGTTAGAGGCCCAGAGGCTGGGGGAGCAGGTTAGAGGCCCAGAGGCAGGAGCAGGTTAGAGGCCCAGAGGCTGGGGGAGCAGGTTAGAGGCCCAGAGGCAGGAGCAGGTTAGAGGCCCAGAGGCTGGGGGAGCAGGTTAGAGGAGGGACTGCAGGGGGCCCTGAGATGGAGAGGGGGTGACCTGAAATGGGACTGCAGGTGACGCTGGGGTCAGGTCAGGGGAGCCTAGTAGGGCTTTAAGGATTTTGATCAAAAAGGCTTATGACTGTCTCCAGAGGGGAGGGTGGAACCCTGAGGGTCTTTCTGTGCTTGGGGCAGCAACACCTCTGTCCTGGACCCTGACCTGCCTTCTTTGTGACCTGGCCTTGGGGCAGCAGCAGGAGGCAGCTGTGCCCACTCCCGCCCACCCTGCCAGCCTGGCACACCTTGGGCTGAGCTCCACACAGAGGTGGGCAGATGGTGTGGGCACCCACGCCTGGAGGCCGGCAGCTGCGGTGATGGCTCACCCCACCTGTCCTTTCGACTCTCCAGAGCCGCCTCTGCCCTGTCTGGAACCTGCCAGGCAGAGGAGCCAGGTCTGCAGTCAGCCCCTGCCACCTGGGCCGGCCCTGCCACCCACAAAGAGCTGCCTGTTCCCAGGCCCCAGGAGACTGTGGGGCCAGGACAGGGAGGAGGTGATCTGGGCTCTGGCTGCCTGGCCTGGGGTACCCTCCCTCCTGCCTTCTTCCTCCCTCCCCCTTCCCCTCCCCCCCCCCAGCCCTGGCCCAGCTCAACCCTCTCCAGGTATCCAAGGTGAATGGCTCACCTGGCAGGGTGACCCCAGGCCAGGTGGGGGATGGGGACAGAACAAGGTGAGGAAGAGTCACCATTCTGGTCCCCATGGGGGATGATAAACGGGCTTTGTGGGATTGTTGGGGGGAATAAATGAGCTAGTTCTCGGAGAGCACCTGGCCCCATGCCTGGCGTGTAGCGAGTGCTCAGCTGGGAGCCTGAGGGGAGCCCCTTGGGTGTGGGTGCTGCAGGCCGGGGGTGGGGGAGGGGCAGAGGGAACCGGCAGGAAGGTGTTCCAGAGCTGATGGGGCTGGTTTTAGCTGAGCCTTGCTTCCACCCGGAGGCCTGTGGGAAAGTTCTCTTTCTTCAGCGAGTGAGCTGGGCCTGGAATGTGCGGAGCCTGGAACTGCTCACTCCAGGGGTTGCCAGGAAGAGGCGGGTGGGCGGGGAAGGAGGCCAAGCTGGGTGGAAGCCAGCTCATCTCAGGGCCCCCCTCACATCCTGCATTCCTGGAGCAGCTGGGGGTGGCAAGAGGGGGGTGGGCCACTCAGCTAAGCCCTGGGGGTGGGGGTGGGGTACAGAGGTCAAGGCTTCTTCCTGTCTGCTGCTCAGGATGGAGGAATGCCGTTTCCTTTCTCAGCCTGACCCTGAGGACCCCATAGGCAGGAAGTCTCCAGGTCTGGCCGGAGTCTGTGGGTCTTGGATTCAAGTCCTGGTGCTGCCCTTCCCTTAGCTGTGTGTCCTTGAACCAGTAACTGCCTCTCTGAGCCTCTTCTCTTTGGGAAAGTGGGGCTGAGAACAGCTGTTCTTGACAGGACTATTTTGAGGGTTAGATGACAGAATGTGTTAGAGGTCTTGAGGTGTCAGCCCAGGGCCAGTGTCTTAGTCGGCTCTGGTGGCCAGAACAAAGTACCATAGACCGGGTGGCTTAAACAAGAGAAATCAGCGTTCTCACTCTCTGGATGCTGGACGTCCTCGATCAACGTGTCGCAAGTTTGCTTTCTTCTGAGGCCTCTCTCCTTGACTTACAGTGGGCCGCCTTCTCCCTGTATCTTCACGTGGTCCTCCCTCTGTGTGTGAACATGAACTGTATCCAAATTTCCTCTTTTTATAAGGACACCAGTCATATTGGATTGGAGCCCAGTCCAATGACCTCATCTTACCTTAATCACCCCTTTAAGCCCCTATCTCCAAATACAGTCACATTCTGAGGGACCAGGGGTTAGGGCCTCAACATACGAATGGGGTGGGGGCATAATTCAGCCCCTAACAGCCAGGCTCTTGGGAGTAGCTCAGCAGGGGTGACCCTCACTTTTGTAAAATTCAGCAGCTTGGCATTGAGCTGTACAGATGTTCCTAAGGGTCTGGCTGACCAGAGGTAGCACCCGGGACGTCCTGCTGCCCGGCCCTCGGCCTCACCTTCCTGCCACCCGGAAAGTGCCGGCCTGGCACAGCTGCTGCCTGTGAATGTAAATACCCTGAAGTGGCCGCATGGGATGCAGTGCCCGGATTTTCCACACAAAATCTGGTCTCTGGGAGACTGGGCCCCTCCTGAGAGCCTGAGGGGGGTCGCCCCCTGGCCCAGGTGGGCAGCACCCAGCCCAGGGCCTCTACATGACAGCCCAGCTAGAACAGCCCTGCTCTGCTCCAGCCACTCCCACCTAATGTCAGCTCCCTGAAATGCAGGGGTGAGACTCCCTGCCCCCTTCCCATCCCAGTTCAGGGAGCTCCCATCTGTGCATCTGGGCCTCAGTTTCCCCACCGCTCAGCTCCTTTCCGGCTCCGACAGGCAGTGAGTTGTGTGGTCAGCCGGATGTGGGAGGGGAGGGCTCCTCCCCACAGCACAGAGGGGCTTTTTCTCGGTGCAGGTGACTCAGTCCACAGTCATCACAGTGCGAGCTGGGGTTTTGGAGGCACAGGCTGGCGTTTCCCTTCCCTTGGCTCTGGGGACGCAGCGGTCAGAGGCACGTGGCCAGGGCAGCCACCTGCTGCCTGGCCCTGTGGTGTTTAACCACGTTCTTCCCCACATCAGATTTTGCAGCTTCCTGCAGTTTGCCTCCCCAGCACCCGCTCTGGAGATTCACCAGCCGCCTCGCCAGCACGGGGGAGGTGGGCAAACTCAGCACCGCCACCACCACTGCCAAAAATAGAGACATGGCATCTCCTACCCAGACCTGGGCCTGCACTGAGGCCCTTGGAGCCTCCCAGTGGATGCGTGAGGGCAGGTCCAGTCACAGTTCCCACTGATCAGAAGGGGAAACTGAGTCCCTTTAGGGTTCAGTGATCTGGGACCAGGCTTGGCAAACCACGTCCCCTGGGCTGAATTCGGCCACTGCCTACCGCTGTAAGTCAAGTGCATTCACAGATTGTCTGCGGCTGCTTCCGCACGTGCAGCAGAGATCTCAGGTCTGCAGAGCTCCAAACTTGTACTGTCTGGCCCTTAGCTGGGAAAGTTTAAAGCCCTCCCCCCATGACGTAGAGAGTAGGGGGAGGGAGCAGGACAGCAGTGAGGATCTCGGGGTACCCCTGGTGCCCTCTCTGCTGTGTTGGGCAGCCTCCCCTAGGAGGGTGGGTGGCTTCCACTCCTGGGACTGCCATCGCTGTCCTTGGACCCTCTGCTTTGGCCTGGCATCTGTGAAGTCTCATGAATGACCGTGTCCTTGTCGGGGGTGGTTGGGAGGACTACAGGAAGTAAGGGGGATCTGAAGGAGGGCTGCCTTGCTGCTGTTTGTGGTGAGTTGTTACTGAAACTACTGCCACAGTTACTACAGGGACAGTGGGAGTTGCAGGTGGGGGTGTGTGTGGGTGCACATGCACCTCTGTGTGTGGGGGGTCGGGGGGCATTTGTCCGTCAGTCAGTTGGTCTTGGTGGAGGCCACTGGGCCATCCCACTGATGTCCTCTCCCTCCCTCTCCTGCGCAGGGATCCCTGAGGACTCCAAGGTGGAGGGCCCTGCGTTCACGGACGCCATCCGCATGTACCGCCAGTCGAAGGAGCTGTACGGCACCTGGGAAATGCTGTGTGGGAACGAGGTGCAGGTAAGGCCAGGAAAGAGGGCAGGGAGAATGAGGCAATGACCCCGGGGTCCAGAGGGTGGGGCGGAGCACAGAGACAAGGCTCTGGGGTGCTGCAGGTTTGGACACGTGGAGGCTGAGGTCATGCAGAAGGAGATACAGGTACTTGTTATTTTGTTCCATCACTTACTGAGCACCTACCCTGGACCAAGGTACTGGGGTGCTGCTGTGAACAAGAGGGACACGGCCCTGGCTCTCTGGGAGCTCTGTGTCTAGCAGGAGAAAGAGACATTTGACAAATAAAGACACATACTTCCATGCAAAGACAAGGGAGGAGCGCTGTGGTATTCCAGACAGGGCAGCAGCATGTGCAAAGGCCCTGAGGTAGGACCCCTGAGCCTGAGGATTTTGCAGGACACCTGGACAGATAAGTAGGGAGCCGTAGAAATGGTGCTCAGGAAAGGGAGACATGGGGCAAAGGGCCAAACACTGAGGAAGTGGGGACCAGAGTGGCTGGGCTTGGTGAGCGTGGAGAAGGGCATACCTGGACACCCTCCAACCCCTGCTCCTGCTGTACCTCCTGGTCCTAGATCCTGAGCAACCTGGTGATGGAGGAGCTGGGCCCTGAACTGAAGGCGGAGCTCGGCCCACGGCTGAAGGGGAAACCGCAGGAGCGGCAGCGGCAATGGATCCAGGTGGGCGGGCCTGGGCTTGGGGGCCGGGGGCCGGGGGCCTGCAGCTGCCCAGCACCCGCGGCCTGGCGCTGACCTGGACCTCGCCCACAGATCTCGGACGCCGTGTACCGCATGGTGTACGAGCAGGCCAAAGCGCGCTTCGAGGCGGTGCTGGCCAAGCTGCAGCTGGCCCGGCCGGCCATGGAGGCGGTCATCCGCACCGACATGGACCAGATCATCACCTCCAAGGACCACCTGGCCAGCAAGATCCGAGGTAGGCAGGCCACCCGCCACGCATGTCATCGATGGGCCCTCCAGGGGCCTGGGCGGCCGGACCTCCTGTCTATTTTCATGGATCTGTGTGCATTTCACAACAGTGACTTCATTCATGGTTGTCTCAAAAAATCGAAATCAAATCCGAGCTCTTGCTTTTTCCGACCAGTGTGTGTTGTTTTGTAGCTGTTATTTCTATAAACCCAGATCTTGAAGACCTTAATTTCTGTCCAGGAGGTTCGGCCTTCTGCTCATCTTTCGGTTAGTCACACACAGATTTCCTCCACGTGTCGTTTTAGCAGACATCAGCTTAATCTTGTGATGACTCACTTTCACCAAGTCTAATTTTTCTGGGTCAGTTTATGCCCCTTTCTGTTCCCAGCCAGATGGATCCTTTCGCTCCCTTGTCACCATAACACATTGGCCGTGGGCGGTGTTAGCTGTCCAAGGGGTATCCTCTGTTAGCTGTATTCATTGTGAGCTGGATAAAGCTCCGAGAGCTGACATTTCATTCTTTCTTTTTTTTTAAAGATTTATTTTTTATTGGTTTTTGACAGAGAGACAGACAGACAGAGAGAGACAGAGAGAAAGGGGAGGGCCCAGAGCAGTCTCCATAGTTGACAGCATTAGTTTTCCATATAGTTTCACTCCACAGGCGGGCGCAGGGCTGTGCAGGGCAGGAACTGGGCCGGGAGCCTCCCGCATAGGCCCTGGCAAGAACTGAACTGGGGGCACACCCCAGCTCAGCACATGGGTCCTCTTGGGCCGGAGCTGGAATTCGATCCCTGGTCTCCGGGGCTGCAAAGCGAGCGCTTAACCCGCTGAGCCATCCCAGCTTCCCCTGACATTTCTTTTGTAGAACAAACAGCACTAACAGGGCAGAGGAGAGGGAAGAGCATCCAAATACCCCAGGGTCAAAATGCTGTGGTGTTCAGAATGTCCTGGAGATGGTTTCTGCCCCCAGAGACACAGCCTTTCACACGGCTGCGCGGAGCCAGGCCACACTGTTTCCAAGCAGGATCAGGCTGTGTTTGCAAAACCCAGAGGCTCATTGAATCTACTAACGTCTTTTCCGTTTTCCTTTCTAAACAAAGGAGCAAGGACCTCCCAAGATGTTTTTTGTGAGCACCTTTACATTAGCAGGTTCAGAAATATCAGCATCCAGTCTCAGATTACTGTTATTTTGGTGCCATGGGTTTCTTGTCTTGACTGTTAATAACTGTCTCTACAATCAGTGTTTGCTACTATTGTCACCAGTGGTTTTTCTTTAAAAAAACAACGCAAGGGCCTGCCTCCAGTCTTGGGGAATGGGATGGCTGGGAGATTCTCCTGGGCTGGCCTCAGCTAACTAGCTCCCTCTGGGTGTAGCCTTCATCCTCCCCAAGGCGGAGGTGTGTGTCCGGAACCATGTCCAGCCCTACATCCCGTCCATCCTGGAGGCCCTCATGGTGCCCACCAGCCAGGGCTTCACCGAGGTGCGCGATGTCTTCTTCAAGGAGGTCACTGACATGAACCTGAACGTCATCAATGAGGGAGGCATTGACAAGCTGGGTGAGGTGAGACCAGCCCCCGCTGGGACCCAGGGTGGGCTGTTCCCCTCCCCTCCTGGCATAACCTGCAAGCAGAGGGTCTGTAGGGTTGGGTGCATGAAGCTGAAGCTGTTGGCCGTCCTGCTGGGGGCTAGCACTTAGAGGAACGGGGGAACTTAACCCCTGCCACCAGCCTTTAAAAGCCAGTCGGGCTGCTACAATATCAAAGAACTTTTAACCAAGAAGGGAGGGAGAAAGGGAAGAGGGAAGGAAGGAGAGGAAGGCAAGGCAAGCTTCAGGTATGAGTAATAGAGTTATTGAGGCAGAATTAAATCCATGTATGCCATTTCACGTCCCTCACAAATGGCGACGGCTTAGCTCTTGCTGTTCCTGTAAGTTGGTTCTTGGGCTGAATGACCTCCCACGTATATATTGGGGTACCTGGCTGCCTGGAGTCCCAAATAGTTGTCAGGTGCAGATAGAATTGATCCTGTAATCTTAGCCTCCTTTTCCGTACCTCAAATTAGAGAGTCCACAGACAATAATAATCACAGAATTTGAGAACCAGGAAGGACCTTAGAAATCATGAAAAACCACTGCTTGATTCTGAGGCCGAGAAAACTGAGGCTCAGAGAGGGCGAGTGACTTTCCCAAGGTCACACAGTGCCCTAGAAGGGATGAGAACCTGTCTCGCAGCACCCAGGTTGTGCTGCTGGACCACGCTCCTCCTTCCTGATCCGGGCCCGCCATGGCTGGCCCCTGGGAGCACCCCAGCCCCTGCTGGGCCTTTCCTGGTGCTCATATTAGCCCCAGGGCCTGGATGGTGAGGGCCTAGGCAAGGTGTGGGTCTGTGGGGGCTGCCTGGCCATGCAGGTGGCCCCCGCTCAGGCCCCACGCCTCCCTGTGTCCCTGCAGTACATGGAGAAGCTGTCCCAGCTGGCGTACCACCCCCTCAAGATGCAGAGCTGCTATGAGAAGATGGAGCCGCTGCGGCTCGATGGGCTGCAGCAGCGTTTCGACGTGTCCAGCACGTCCGTGTTCAAGCAGCGAGCCCAGATCCACATGCGTGAGGTGAGCCCGTGGCTGCTGGCCCAGCACACCCCACTCCCGCGTTCCACGGTGCCGTCTCCTGGGAGAGCCCCCCCTGCCTCGCTCCCTGGCCCCAGCCTCAGGCGCCCTGCTCAGCCCCCGCGTGCTCTCCCCATCTGCATGGAACACCTGGCTAATTTGGACTCATCTTTCAGGTCTCGGCTTAGAGACCCCTTCCTCCAGGAAGCCCTCTTTGCTCCCCAAGCCCTTTCCTACCACTGGTTTCCTATTTCCTCGAGGCAGGGACCAGGCCCCGTGCCTAGCACTGTGCCAGCACACAGTAGACACTCAGTAGCGACATGAGGGGGTGAGCACAGGCCGCCCACTCCTCCCAGGCAGGCCTGGGGTGGCTGTGGATGGAGCCCCTCGGAGGCATGGGAGAAGGGGCCTTCACGTGCTCCATGGTGTGCTTCCGCAGCAAATGGACAACGCCGTGTACACCTTCGAGACCCTCCTGCACCAGGAGCTGGGGAAGGGGCCCACCAAGGAGGAGCTGTGCAAGTCCATCCAGCGGATCCTGGAGCGGGTGCTGAAGGTCGGTGGCCCCGCCCCTTGGCCCTTGCCCTGTCCTAAGGGTGGTGGAGCCGAGCCCAGTCCCTGGGCTGGCACCAGGGGAGGTGCCACCCACCTCCTGGCACAGCTGAGGCTCAGGTCAGACCACCAGCCCTCCATCCTCCTGCCAGGGGCTGGTAGTACCCACTCAGAGCCCTCACCCCCTACCCGCTTTCCCAGCAGAAGTACGACTATGACAGCAGCTCGGTGCGGAAGCGCTTCTTCCGGGAGGCACTGCTGCAGATCACCATCCCGTTCCTGCTCAAGAAGCTGGCTCCCACCTGCAAGTCGGTGAGTGCGCCCCGGCCCCGGCCCAGCCCCTGGGCCACCGCCCCTGAGAGCTGGAGTGGGCCTGGCTGGTGGCCCCGGCGGGGTGGGGCCTGAAGACCCGCTCTCTGCCGGCCGCCCTGACCACCCCGCTCTCTGCCTCATGCCCGCCCGCCTGGCAGGAGCTGCCCCGGTTCCAGGAGCTGATCTTCGAGGACTTTGCCAGGTTCATCCTGGTGGAGAACACATATGAGGAGGTGGTGCTGCAGACGGTCATGAAGGACATCCTGCAGGGTGCGTGGCAGGCCCGCCAGCTGGGAGGGCTGGCTGCAGAGCTGGGTGGGGCTTGCCCCCTGCCCCCCACTGCTGGCATGCTTAGTGCCAGGAGAGTGATGGAGGCGGCTGCCCCAGGTCTTCCCTGATGGGGCTGGAGAAGCTGCAAAGAAAAGCGTGAGCCGGCCGGCTGTGGGCTGGGTCAGGCCCGTGGTTAGCTGTGCGGCCCCAGGAGGTTGGCACCATGTCTCTGTGCCTTAGTTTCTTTGTGGGTCCGTGGTGGTTCAGGGGGTGTCAGATGAGGAACGGGGTGACATGGTGGTTGCCGTCTTGGGGTTGGGGTTAGGGTCACAGCTCTTCCTTCCTGGAATAAGTCACACCCCAGTCACGACACCACTCAGGCTGTGGGGAGATGGCTGGGGGATGATGCTGGTCGCATCGGGGCACAGTGTAGGTGGGAGGGCAGCTGCGGTCTCCGTGGTGAGTGTCCTGATCGTTCCCCTTTGTCCCCGCAGCCGTGAAGGAGGCCGCCGTGCAGAGGAAGCACAACCTGTACCGGGACAGCGTGGTCTTGCACAACAGTGACCCCAACCTGCACCTGCTGGCCGAGGGCACGCCCATCGACTGGGGTGAAGAGTACGGGGGCAGCAGCAGTGGGGACAGAGGCAGCCCGAGCCCCGGTGTCCCAGAAGTCGTCACCATCTCGGAGAAGCGACGGCGTGCCAAGCAGGTGGTGTCTGTGGTCCATGACGAGGAGGCAGGGCTGCCCTTTTTGGCTGGCCCTGAGCCACTATCACCTGCGTCCCTGGACAGTGTCACCGAGCTCCGGGGCCTGCTGGCCCCGGCTCTGCGGGCTGAGAGCCCCCCGCCGGCTGGCCCCCTGCTCAATGGGGCCCCCGTGCAGGAGAGCCCCCAGCCCGTGGCCACCCCCAAGGCCGCCTCGCCGCCCGCCTCACCGCTCCAGCCACTCCCGCCTGGAAAGGCTGCGGACCTTGATCCTCCCAAGCCCAGCGACCAGGAGACCGGGGAGCAGGTGTCCAGCCCTGGGGGCCGCCCCTCCATCCACACAACCACCGAGGACAGCACAGGGGTGCAGACTGAGTTCTAGGCTGGCCGCCCCCGAGCTTCTGCTGGACCAGCACACAGGCCCTCCCTCGAGGCACTGACAGGTGTGGCTCCTGGACAAGGACCGGATCTGTGCCTGTGGGTGGAGGTGGTCCAGGGCAGGCCCACCTGAGTCACTTTATGGGGTTCGGTCATACTCTGTTGCTCCGTTTTCTCTTCTGTGGGGTGATCTCGGCTTTCCTCCTTATGCTGGGGGCTGAGCTGAGGGGGCTGGGGAGCCCCCGGTGGTCCTGCCCTTCCTGTGTGGCCTGTGGCCCTCGTGGGTCTTACTGACCTTGGAAAGGCATTGTCTGCTGTGACTCAGAGCCCATGAATTCCCTCCCCTCTCACCAAGGGCTCACTGGAACCCGGGACATGGAGCGTTGAGGCCTGTCTCTGGGCCACACTCCCCTCCCTGCGCTTCCCTGCTGGGCCGAGGCTATAGCTTCAGGGCGGAGTCTGGCCTCCATTTCCCCACCCCGGGCAGGGAGGTGCAAGGAGGAGGTCTTTAGACTAGAGCCAGGCTGGGGATGCTGCGGGGAGGGGTGCCTCATGAAGGGGGATGGGGCCAGGGGCCAGGGGATGGACTGAGAAAGGCCCAGCATGTGCTGGTCCCAGAGCAGAGAGCGGGAAGAGGGCGGGAGGAATGAGCCCTGGAGGTACTGCGGAGAGCGTGGCCGCAGGCAAGAGGGCAGAGGGAGCCTTGGGGCTTGTCTCACCACCCCCGCCCCCCCGCCCCCTGCTTCCAGCCGCAGCTGTGTCCTGCTTGCTGGGATCGGTTCTCAGGAGCCCCTCCGTTGCCCCTGCCCTGTGTGCCCACAGGCTGCGCTGGGGCTGAGGGGAGGGTGGCCCATTGCCCAGAGGCAGGGGTCAGTGGGTGCGGATTGTGTCTTCTGAGGGCCACTCCAGGCTATACACACACTGGCTCCTGAAGGCACCGCTGGTGGGCTTGGCCCCGGCTGCCTGAGTCACCCAGTCACCTCACCCTGAAACATCCAGGACTCTTCAAATTATAGGTCACCGAAGGCCTGGCCCGCCTTCCTCAGCTTCTGGTTCTTGGGGGTGAAGGTAGAGTGGAGGCCGCACACACCTGCTGCTGTGAGAGGGGGGTGGGCAGGGCAGAAAGCAACTCCCTCAGGGCCCTCCAGGTGGGGCTCCCGCCTGGCCCTGCATCCTCCATCCCCTTGACCGGCTTCCTGGGGTCCTGGCCTTGGACCCCCAGGATGTGTGGCGGTTGGTGGTGCTCAGGGCCCGCCTCTCTCCAGCCCTGATCTCAGATGCCTCACTGACCTCTTCTCCACACAGTCAGTCTTAAGATGCTCTCCTCTAGTGCCTTCTCTTGGGGTTTTCCAATCACCTTCCCAGATATTGTGCTGAGACTATTATGCAAACTGTTTAAGCTTTTACTAACCAATAAATGCTTTATTTAAAGCCAGTGGCGTGCGCGTGGTGCCGGCAGGGGCCCCCAGGGCTGGGGGTGGCGTCTAGGAGGTCCGTGCACTGTGGCTTTCTGGGCTCATCGCTTGACCAAGTGCCTCTAGGTCAGAGTTCTGACACAGTCCCATTTTATAGAGGAGAACACTGAGGCTCAGAAATGATGTAGAGCACGCAGGTGACTGGCTTCCTCAGCTAGCTCTGCACAGCTGCTGCCCAGGCAGCGAGGGCCACGGTGAG
The DNA here is from genome assembly GCA_004027555.1 of Craseonycteris thonglongyai. Taxonomy (NCBI): domain Eukaryota; kingdom Metazoa; phylum Chordata; class Mammalia; order Chiroptera; family Craseonycteridae; genus Craseonycteris; species Craseonycteris thonglongyai. Next base: position 183,513 of record PVKE010000120.1, on the reverse strand, counting down.
GCCAAGAGGGTTGCCCGCACTTTCAGGGCACCCACAGTGGCCTGGGCTTTGGGCTCATGCTGGATCTGCCAGCAGTGCCCATGGTTTCAGGACTTGGGTCATAGTTACGGAGCTCTCACACGGGCCGCGGGCCTTACACGTAAGACCAGGGGCCTCGTGGAAGCTCTAGGAGATAATGCCATCATCACCATGTCACCAACATGTAAACCGAGGCCCAGGATCCCAGCCGGGGAACCTTGGGTGAGGTCACAGGGCACAGGGACTCCTCCCCTGACACACACACACACATACACAACTGGGGGGGATGGGTTGCCTCATCCACATGTCCCTCCTGGGTGTGATGGCAGCCAGTCACCATGGGGGACATTGGCCTGTCCACGGTGGGGGCTGGGGTGCGAAACAGCAGGGGCAAGGGGGGGCCAGAGACGAGGGGTTCCCCTGCCATCTTGCTCTGTCCTCAGCAAGTCACTAATCAGCTTTAGGCGCCTTACCAAAAAAGGGGATCATTGAAGTCCTTTCTCTTGGGGTCTAGTGAGGGTTCAAGGAGATCCATAGACCGCTGGGCTATATAGTTTCCTGGCCCACCTCTGGCTGCAGTCTCTCCTTGACCAAGGGGAGTGAGCCCAGGAAGGTGAGTGAGGGGAGGGAACCATCAAAGGTACCCAGGGGGAGGAAGACATCAGGGAAGAGGCCCCAGCTCCTGCCTGAAAAGCAGGATTCACATCACAAAAGGCCTTTGCCCATAGCATTGATGGATGGTCCCAATGAGGTAGGGAAACAGGCCCAGGGCTCTTTCTGCCACCCCAGGGCCTGTTCCCTGCATCCAGCCAGCTCTGGGCTGCACCTGGGTTGAGCACTCAGTGCCCCCTGCTGGCCACTGATCGACAGCCGGGCCCCATCAGGGACCCCACTGAACGGATGCGGAGGTAAAGTCTGTAAGGAGGGCTGGCCAGTCAGTGGCTGCAGGCAGAGCCCGGGGAGCCCTGAGCAGGCCTGCCTCCAGCCCAAAGAAAAAGCTGCCCTTGGCTCAAAACCATCTGCCAAAAAGGCACAATAAATGTGCAGCTCCACAGCAAGAACAAGGTGTATGGCTCCTAGACTTGTGCAATGAACAACCAGCACAACTGCGAGGGTTCCAGACCCAGCACCGCTGTCTCAGCTGCACGGTCCTGGGCCTGCCCCCTCAGCCCCAGGGGCATGCACACATGCAGTGCACAGCATGGCCCACATGGCACAACCTGCTCAGGCCGCCTCCAGGCCCTTCTCTCGGGGGAGTTTAGATGTCACATTCGGAACGCCTCTACCTCCTCCAGCCCCCGGCCCTGAGGCCCTTGGGGCACCCCCTCCCCCCACCCCCACTACACCCAGTGATGACTCGCCAGAAGGACAGGCTGGAGGTGGGTTTATTGACAGTCCTGATTTAGGTCTGTGCAGCTCACTGCCTGCCCTTGAGCTGCAGGGGTGAGGTGGTGCAGGTCTGAATAGCAGAGGGCCCAGAATGATGGGGAGCAGAAGCCAGGGAGCCAAGGAGGGGCCGACACAGCTTGCAGCACAAGGCCTGCACTGAACACATTCCAGCCCGTCAGTCCAAGGAGAGCCCACGGTGGCCTGTGGCCGCATCGAACCCCAGCTCCACCTGGGAGCCCCCTGCCCCTCAGCCAGGGCCTTCCTAGCGGGACCGCACCGTCTGTTCCCTGATGAGGCCACTGAGGCTCCGGGAGGGGCAGGGACCTGCCCCAGTTGGTTGGGAAGTGGCAGAGCCACACTGGCCAGGACACTTGGCTGGGCTCAGATGGTGGCTCAGCTGCCTCTCCACACCCAGACCCTGTCCTGGTGCCATGAGGGCTCCTCTCTCTTCCTCCACAGTATTCAGGTCATGGGTCAGAATCGCCGCTCCCTGCCCCTGCCTAGCCCAGACCCAGACATGCTTGGGGGAACCAAGGGTGGGGGGCGTCCTCTGGGGCTGTGGGGAGGGGCCCTGGGCAGAGGGGGCCATACTAATTTGGCTGGAGCAGGAGGTGAGCTGCAGGTGGCAGAGGTGGGGCCCACGTGCCGGCGCTCAGCTGCTGTGATAGACCCGGAGGCGCTGGGTGATCTCCTGGCGGCACAGTGGGCAGGTGCGCAGCGGCTGGCAGCACGGCTGGCAGCAGCAGACATGGCCGCAGTTGAGGAAGACCATCTGGGCCTGAGGAGAGAGAGCCCCTGCCTGCTTTCTGTGGATGGGGCAACCGAGTCCCGGCCCCTGGACCCCTTGTCACCTGAAACACCCGATCTTGTGGTCGTCCTAAACCACACCAGCATCATGGAGACACATACCACAGCAAGTGAAAGCCGGGGCCTTCCTCCTGTTAGCCCTTTGGCACTGTTTCTCCATATTTTGTTAAAAATCTATAAACACTCACAAGCCCCCACCCTTTTCTTTCTTAAATCGTACTGGGGCTATATTCTCTGGCGTTTTACTACTTGCTTTCTTTGCCTGCCACCTGTCTTGGACACTCCCCATACCCTCTCGGTGTGACAGCTGTGGTTCCCCCTCAGGGTGCAGGCCACACGTATCATCTGACCACCAGCCCTGCTGTTGGGCGTTAAGGTTGTTCCCAATTTTTGTTTATTCTGTGCACTTGCCCAGCCCCTCAGTCTAAAATGACTGTGACATTCTGGATCAGAAGCCACGGAAGTGTGTCTACACTTTGCTCAGCATTTCCTCTTGTTAGGAATGCATCCGGGGAAGTAATCAAGGGTGTGCTCCCAACTCAGTTCAAGGCTGCTTGCTACAGTACTTTTGTGTAACAAGGAGCTGGAAGCCTCCTATGGGGCCAAAAGCAGGAACTTGGTTAAATCTATAAGCTAGGAGTCCCTCCATGCCCTGGCATTCCCTGGGTCTGGCCAAGATCATGAACAAATACTGTAACGTGGTTGCCTTTTCTAAATAGAATGGTGTGGTATGGGGAGGAGCTTAATTTTGTACGCTATATTGTTTAAGTTTTACAAGTTAATTTTGCTAAAGTTTTTTGTTTTTTTTTAAAGACTGTTTTAAAATAGCTTCTTCAGAGGAAATTGTGTTGTTGATATTTAACAACTTGGGAGATTTTCCTTAATGTATTTGTTAAGTAGGGTAAAAACCCTCTTTTGAAATGAAAAAAAGAAAGTCCCAGAAAATGATGTTAGCATTGCTCAAATCTGGGCCGTGGGATCATGGGTCATTTATATTTCCTCTGCGTGTGTGTGTGTATGGATTTCCTGTATTTCCCACAATTTCTAATGAACACAGCATACTTAAATAACTAGAAAAGAGCGTTTAGGAAGAATGCATGTGCCCAGAGAGGCTTGGGATGGCCGTAGGTGCGGGGCAGGCGGGAAGGGGGTGGGGGTCGGGGGCTCCTGCCCCTGACGTACCTCCCGCTCCAGACACACGACACATTCTGAGGTCTGCACCTCCAGCTCTGCAGGGGGAGCCGACGGCCTCACCGACTCAGGAAGCTCCTCCGGAGCAGTGGGCTGCAGGGCCCCGAGGACCTCGTCCTTGGGTGGTTTCAGCAGCTCTGTGGGGACCAGGGACATAGGCTGTCAGGGTCACTCCCAATGATCCCAACCCCTAGGAGGATGCCCCTGGCCCTGCCTGTCCCCAGTGGACACTGAGCTGGAAGGTGGGGGTGTGCCCTGATCTCAGGATGGAGGGAAGTGCCCAGATGCCCTCTTATGTGTCTTCTGAGCCTTGTCCCCCATCTGTGAAATGGGGGTGCTGGGGCACCGGCAGGGACAGCCACAGCACTGGTTAACTGGGGCCTCTTACCCCTAACCTCCTCGGGATCCTTAACAGCCACCCTACAAGTAGGGCGCCTCACTTTCAGAGAGGCTCAGAGAGGAGGCCCTGTGGCCAAGGCCACAGGGCCACCTGGTGGAGATGCTGTGCAGGCAGCCTTGGTTAGGGGCTGCACTGGGTCATCCTCTCAGCCTCTCAACCCAGTCACCCAGAAGACAGGATGGGGGACATCTGGAAGATGTCTATGTTGCACACTACTTGATACTAAAAGACTGGAAGTGTAATGACTTTTTCTTAGATGAGTCAACGTCCTTGCAGTAAAGCGCGTGAAAGCTGGAGTCTGCAGACATCATGGTGCTGCTGTCAGCCCTGACTCCCCAGGATGCAGGAGCCTCCTCCCTGTCAGGCAGCCCGAACTCCTCCTACCTCACCCCTGCGGTCTGGTCCTGCACCCCCACCTTCACCCTCTGCCCTGACAGACAGACCCTGCCACAGGCTGGCCATTCTGCGGGCTTCCCAGCCTGGCAGCCACACCTGCCCTCTCCTTGGTCCTCGGTCTAGGCCCCAGGCTTGCTTTCCCTTGTCAAGGGCACCTTGACCTTTGCTTGAAGGGTGGCAGCAGCTGTGTGACATTACGGGAGACATGTCAACCTCTCTCTGCCTCAGTTTCCTCACCCCTCGAGTGAGAATAACAGTGCCCACCTTGCGGGGTTGAAACAAAGGCAACACAACGTGGCACACGTAAAATGGTGAGCAAATGCCTGGCACCTGGCGATGCCTGCCCTCATGTCAGCCACAGTACCAGCTTTCTCCTGGCCTCTGGATGGGGAGGGTGCCTTATGACCTGCCTGCATCCCTTCACAGCCCATCGCAAACATCCTTGTATATCCAAACCATGGGCCTGTCCCAGGCACAGTGCTGGGCACTGGGCATGGCTGGTTCCTTCCTCAACGGCAAGGACCCTGGGTGAGTGGCTCCCCAGGTCTACAGCGTGGGTTTAGGAAAGGCTACAGGACAGGGAGCCAGGAAGGACCCACACTGCTATGAGGAAACTTCCTTTTTTTCTGTTTCTGTGGTCTGTTTTTCTCATGTGTAAATCCTGTCCCTTCAGGAGGGAAACTTAAGGACTGGCAGGGGATAGAATTGGCCCTTATGACGCAACCTGACATGTCCACAGGCGACCGCCCCCAACCGCAGTCCACACGTGAGGCTGCAGCCCCTGCTGAGCAGAGGCCCCCATGCTGGTACCTGGCCGGCTTCTGGCTGCATCCAGCAGCTCCTGGACTCTGTGCAGGATCTCCTGCTGCAGGCCGGCTTCCACGACGCCCACCTGCACAGGGCAAAGGAGACCACACGTGGCCTGGGCGGGGCGGGAGCCCCCACGCATCAAAGCCACCGGGACCGCCTTGTTCCTGGCTTCTGGCGCCTTTGGCTGGAAGTGAGTCTGGGTGCAACCACCAGTGTGGCAGAGGGAGAAACTGAGGCCCCAGAGGGAGCCAACCTAGTAACAGCTATGGCGTAGCAGGGCACACTCAGTAGGCTGGGGGCCGCTGGGGTGAGGGTCTGGCCATCTGGAAGCAAGGGAGTCTGGGACGTTCGATAACAGAGACCTCACCAAGAAGTGCATGTTGACCGCTTGGCCATGTTAGGCCAGTGGCTCTGGCCGCCTCCCTAACCTCCCAAGAGGCTGCTGCCCACCTTGGCCAGGTCCACAGGGCTCATCCGGCTCAGCATGTCCAGCGAGATGCGGTGATGGGCAAAGATGGGCAGGTAGTGCTCAGCTGACAGCTCCACCAGCAGCGCCACCAGTGGGCGCTCCATGCCTTCTTCCTGCACGGCAGACCCGCAAGAAGAGCCAGGGCACGGAGCCATCACTTACAACAGCATAAAAGGGTCTGAACGTATATGACATGGTATGGAACACGTATTCTTGGGATTTTTTTTCCTACGAAAACCCATATGTAAGCTCATAGAGAGAAATGCACTAGGAAGTTCACTGCCGCTCTACGTGTAAACTTCAAAGTGGTAAGCAGCTGAAATACTCCTTAAGAGGAGACTACTTAAGTGAAGCTTCACCCAGATGCTACACACTATGAGCTGTCTGGAAGCAATGAGATCTCTGCATATGGGCGACTGCCCATCACTATTGCTAAGAGAAAAAGGAAGTTGCCAAATAGTATGTATAGAAAGACTCCATTTTTATTTGATATTAAAAAAAAAAAAGTATGGGGTTGGAGGGCTTGAGAGGGAGAGAGGACTACCTGCGTCTTGTCCACAGCAGGTGCTGGGACAGCGCTGTGGCCCACCTGCACCGCCCCGCGGTGGGCGCACGGATCTCTGCCCCACACGGCAGTGACCAGCGGCTGGCTGTCTTGCCCTCACCAGAGTGAACGCTCCGCTCCCTCAGTCTGATTTCTGACCCTGCCGAGGCCTAGCTCAGGACCCAGTACACTAACCACCAGAAATATGAACGAATTAAACTGGGGCGTGGGAGGGCCTGTGGAATGGAGGCCTGCTTGGCTCCTGGTGGCCGTGGGTGCCCCCAGTCCTTACCTGCAGCTTCAAGGACAAGGGCTTCTGGTTCAAAAGCCGTTGATACTGAATCAGCCAGTAATTTTCCTGCTTGGTTTCGCTTTTGGCTTCTAACTCCGTCTGCCAAGAACGAAGCAGCCACTCTGAGTTACAAGTCAGTACAGAAATGATAACGACAATGACGATTCTGAACTACGCTCCTCTGAGCATGTGGCTGGGCACTTGGTGTTTTAGAAACAACTTTCCTACCCACTGTTATCATACCATTTAAACTACTGAAACGGGGAAGGCAGGAAGCATCACTCTCCCCAATTTGCTGCTGAGAACCTCAGAGATGCCTCACACCTGGTGGGGGGCCTGAACCACTGTCTGGCCCCTTGCTTTGTGCACACCTAGTTTGGGAGGAACACCTTCTCAGCTGCTTATGGGAAGAGCCAAGCACTAAGCTACAAAGCTCAGGTTGTCTTCTGGGTGCCAGGAAAGGACAGAAAAGGTTCACAGTCCTGACAAAACCAGAGAATTAAAAACTCGCTTTTAAAACAGATTATTCCGTCCTGTCATTCATCAAGTACTCCTTGAGTGCTGTTCTGGGCCAGACATTGTTCTAGATGCTGGGGACGGAGCCGGGAACACATGACACCAACAGCCGCTCACACTTTGGGCGCTGCATGCCAGTCCATGCTGAGTACTGAGAAAGGCCGTTTAATTCTCATACCCCTGGGAAGCAAGCTCTGCATCCCAGGGGCAAAACTGAGGTTCCACATGATTTGTCGCCTGCTCGAGGTCCAAGAGCTGCCTGGTGTCAACCAGGATTCAGACCCTGGTCTGCCTTGTCTCGGAGCCTGTGCTCTGAACAGCCACGCTGGCCCACCCAGGACTGAAGTCTTATGCCACATGGGGCTCGGGGAGCAAGGCTTCATCAACACAGGCATTTCCCTAGTCCCCTGGGGCCCTGACTGCCCGGTGTCCACCCCTCCTGGGCCTTGCCATGCTGGCTCCCCTCCTCTGGCCTTGGTTTTCCCTAGGCTGTGCACATACCTCTCTTCTGGAACCTAGGAACCCTGGTGGTCATTTTTTGTGCTTTCTCCCCTAGACAATGAGGCCCCCGCAGGCGCACAGGGTCAAGGGCACGTTCCCGTGTTGCTACAGTCTGTAGGGGATGGCAGTAAGGCACTGCGAGGAACGGGAGGCTTCTAATTAGCACAAACATGCCATCTGTGCTCACGTGGGGCTGGGAGAGAAGCTGGTTTCACTCTTCCCTGTACCCTGCACAGGCCTGGCCCACAGTGGGGCTCAGAGGACGTCTGGAGCAGTAATAATGCCAAGGGAGCGACTTGGTCCTCCTGGCCCCAGCTGGTGGGCCTGGCCTCTGTCCTCACCACTCAGGGGCACTTGGGTCCTGGAGGACACGACTCAACCTACTACCCCTGAAAGGGGCTCTGCCACCTGGTGATGTGCCAGGGTCAAACGCATTTGGGAACAGCGGACAGTCAGGCCACTCCTGTCAAAGGCCTATCACACAGCCTGCCCTGGACACAGCGAGTCCTCCCCAAGTGTTTCTAAGAACGGCAAGTGTGTTGAGGGAAAACAAACCCCAGTGCGATGCTGACAGAGGCCCCACGCACCAGAATTTCCCGAAGCTCTTCCTCTCGCTGCGTCTTCTCTTTGAGCAGCTGCTGGAGCAGGGAGCTGAGGGCCCAGCGCTGCTCTGAGATCATTTCCTGCAACACAAGACCACACCCATTACCGCTGGAAGCTCACAACTGAGGTGCCAGAAGTCCCCATGACACTGTGCCAGGCTCCCCTTCGCTCAATTCAAGGCGGAAGGAGGGGGACAGAGCCGAGGGGCCCCTCTGCTGGGCATCCCGGCCCCACCTGCTCCTAAGCCTACATGCCCCTCCCCCACGGGGCTAAGGCCAGGCAGGGATCCAGTGACTGATGTCGGTGGAATGGTGAGAAACAGCAAACAAAGGAGATGACAAGCCAGGGGTGCCTGACTTCTCACTGGCTACCGAGCGCGTGGGGGAAGCGATGGTAGGGAGGACTGGCGGGTCCCCCACACCAGTCCAGAAGGCTCTACACAGATGGAGGCACATGCAAATGGAGCGGAACCCTTACTTTATCCATGTTCCACACACATCTCTTACCCTGGAAACCCCTGGGGGCCCCCAAAATGGGAGCCCCTCAAGCTCTGATAGGCAGGAGACAAGGGTACCCGCCAAGCGCAGTGGTTGCACCCGCTGAGAGCTGCCCGAGCCCCTCCTCTCTGAAGACCATTCCAGGTTCCTGCAGGGCTTTCCTTTTGCTAGCTCGCCCGTCTGCCGGCCCTGACACACGCTGGGTCTGGAAGATTAGTTCTATTTTATGGACGGGAGAAATGGGGGCTCAGGGAGGGGAAGGGATCTGCCTGAGGTCACACAGCACTTCTGTGATAGATCTCACATCAGGACTCCACACCCCACATTCTTTCACTGGCTGAGAAGACAACTTAGGAAGGCTCCACTGAGAACAAAGGGACAGTGACAGATGCAAGGCTCTGCTCAAAAGCCTGGGCGGGGCACTTTTCCTCACATAGCACTGATCTTGCCCCTCTGTGTACAACAGGGGAGACTGAGGCACCGAGGAGGGAAAAGGACAGGTCACACAGCAAGACTGTGCTGAGAGAAGGCCCAGGTCCCAGACTTGCGGTCTGGAGGCTGTCTGCTAGTCCCTGCTCCCCGAACATCCCTGTGAGCAGTACACCCCGGCCAGCGCTCAGAGACGCTGTCTGCCAGGAGCGACACCACAACGGCTCAGCCCTCTCCTCCAGGCATTCTTGGGACACTAAGAAAGCTCCTTCCCCAGAGGATGGCAGCCCACGAGTCGAACCAGCGCCACAGAAGCATGGCTTAAAGAGGCAGGGAGCGGCAGCAGCAAGCCGGCTCCAAAACAAAGAAAATGTGCAGATGGAGATGTTGCCTGCATGAGCCTTGGCAATGAAACCCTCCTTCCTCTGACCCTGCTGCCTAGCAACAGGCGGCCCCGACCCCTAACCTTGGCCTGGGCTCCCATCAGCCTTCTGGGGCAGGGGCACCCTCTGGTGTCACAGCCACAGTGGAGACCTGCTGTCTGCTGGGGAGCAGCTGCCGGGAGGCGGTGGGGCACCAGGTGGAGGGTCTCACCAGGGGACAGGGAGGGGCAGAGCAGAGCAGGGAGCCCTACATACCTGTAGTGCCTCTGTGTCCAGGGATTTCCTCTTTAACTCCAGCTGTGTGAGCTGCAATAACTCAGTTTCTATTAACTTAATCTAAACAGAAGACGAGATGGTTTTTTTATTCACATTCACCACAGTTCAGCTCTGTGCTGCAGCTGACAGCCAAGCAGGGTCTAGGAATCCTTTCGGGGGGGTGGGGGGCTCTGGAATGAAGGGGCCTGTGTGCCTGGGGGACCTCATCAACAGGGGCTTAATCATTATAGTTCTTTCATGGCCCTGAGTGCTCCGGGCGGTTGACACACTTGTCCTGGTCAATACTGTTGTCAGGAGCCGAGCACAGGGCCTGTCCCAGAAAGGGTGCCGAATAAAGGTTTATGGAGCTTTCCTTCGCGGTTCAGACCAGATTGAAGGGCAGGCCTGAACTTCTCCCTGAGCCTCTGACTGGTTCAGTTCTCTTGCTTCCTCTGAACAGCTTCACAGAGGAAAGCAGAGGATAATGGATGTGGCTGAACAAAAATAACAGCAGTCGCGGTAGCTGATATTCATTGAGGATTCTGTGTGTCAAGCTTCTGCTGGCCACTTTATATGCATCGATTGTTCTCTAGCTATTAGGAGGTATTGCCTCCATTTTACAGGCAAGGAAACTGAGGCTCAAAGAGGTTAAGTAACTTGCCCAAGGACACAGAGCAGGTGAGTGAGGCCTTTGCCTGGGCTGTCCCTGCTTGGGGTCTGAAGCAGAACGGCTGGCCTGCTGGGTTAAAATCACCCACACTGAGAATGTCTAGAGGTCACCACAGTCCCTCAGGATGTGACTGGGGGCTTGTAGCTCTATGACCCTATGACCCTTGTCCCTAAGCTCCTATGTCCTCACCAACCCCTGGTCAGAGGAATGAGCTTCATGTCCGGCTAGATGGGGTTGAAATTAAGGAGGGAAACAAAAATGTAAATTGGTTTTGGCCAAAAAAAGAAAAGAATAAAAAGAAAAAAAAAACATGCAAAATGTGAAATTCAAAGTACGCTAAATACAGAGTGATGAGCGTCTCACAGCCTGAAAGCTCATTTCAGCTGCCGCCCGCGGACCCCTCATACCCTTGGGAAAGCCCAGGAGTCAGGCCCAGCCCCACTCCCTGGGGCAACCCGGAGGCCCCAGCAGTGGGCCAGTGGTGGAGCCGGGGGCCGGAGAGTGTGCCCCTCCTGCAGGCCCAGGTCACGCCTCAGTGGATGTCAGGTGGGACCTCCACCCTGCCCCAGTTCACCAGTATGAGCTGATGGGGACGCTGAAGTTTGGGCCCCTGGAGAGGGCGTCCTGGTCAGTGTTGAGGCTGCCCCAGCAGTCAAGGCCAAGAGTCAGTGCTGCCCTTCCCCTCAGCCCTGGGCCAGGCACTTACGATGCTGCCTGGAGGCACCTCCCGGGACATGGGTTCTGGAAGGAGGGGGAGGCGTGGAGGGGAGACCCCTGCTGAGCCGGCACATGGGGGGGGCCAGGGTACAGCCTTAACTGCCACCTGTCCAGCCACCTGTGCAACGCTGACAGGACCGGCCTCACTGTGGGCCATGACCCCACACTTACCTGGTTCCTTATCTGCCGGTGCATCAGGTCTTTCTTCACCTGGAGAGCCTCAAACGCGGCCTTCTGCATGGCGCTCTGCAACAGATCCCGACCTGCTCAGCAGCGGCCACCACTGAGGCCGCAGGGGAGCAGGCAGGTGTAGTGGGCTTGGGAGTGGCTAGTGCCAGGCCCTCCAGCCCTCTCCTGGGCACTCCTCCTCCGAGGTGTGATCACATCACTGCCTGTCCTTTCATCCCACACAGCATGGGGAGTGGGCGCCCACCAGGGAAGGGGGTGCTTCTTGAGATTTCAGTGACCAGAAAAATCGCTGCCCAGAGGCCCCTCCCTGCCCCTCTCTTCCTGATGGTTTGAGCATCTTGGTTCTTACCCTCTTATCTAGGACAGGGCTCCGTATATCATTCTCACACTCTGCCCTGGGCACCCTGTACCCCTCCTGTGCCCCAGCCCTAATGCCCTGTGCAAAGGCTCACCTCCTGTAGGATCTGGCTGATGGCTTTGTTCTGATCCATCTGCTGCCATGATAGAATCTGCTGGAACCGCTTATCCATTTCAGCCATGCTGCCAGAAAGACACCAAATTCATTCACTCCCTCAACATTTTCTGAGCACCTACCATGTGCCAGGCACCTTGGAGGAGATCAAGATATACCATTTATTCATTCACTCAACAATACTCATGCAGTGCCTCTGGGGGCGATGTCCTAGGCTGGGTGCAGCCACGCAGTTTGTCTGAATCCCATGGCCCTAAAGGAAGGTGACAGCCTGTGTCTTGGGAACTGGGAGGGATTATCTCCGGGGCCACTCATCCACCCCTCCCTGGGAACATGGCCTCCTAGGTGAGTCACTCAGGCCTTGAAAAGCCGTCCTTCCCGGGTACTAACGTCTGCGCTCCCTGCCCCAGCGTTTCTCGCCTTGGCGGTGGGTCTGCTCTCTGTGCCTCCAAACAAGTCTAGTGACTTTGGCACAAAAATCTAAACTCTGTAACCTCACGTATGTCCATACTTGGGTACAATCTTAGTTGTGTTTGCTTGTTTCAAAATAATAGCTGTAATTTACTGGACCCTGATGTGGCAGACATTATGCTCATTAATGCTCATTACACCTGTTAGTAACTCTAGGGGTGGCTTCTGTGATTTATCCCCATATTTCTGATAAGATAATTGAGGTTCGGGGAGGGAACGTAACTCGCTCAAGACTTCACAGTTACTAACAGAAGTGCCTGTGCCCCTAAGCACAATGTCACACCACCAGGAAAGGAGGGGTACAGCCCCACCCCTGAGGACACCTATATGAGAGACGCACAGGGCAGCCAGGGATGCTGGCCCGTCCCCATCTATTGATGGCTTTTGTCACCTGGCTCTGACAGACACCCATGGCTCCTTCAACAAACGCCCAGTTCAGCTGCAGGGAACTTGGGGAGCCAGACTCAAGAGTGGCCATCAGCATGAGGGCAATCCTGTCACCGTCCCCTCCAGTGCAGCCTGCTCCTGACCTGTGCAGACCCTCAGAGATGACGAGTGTGGCATGGTCAAGAGCACGCCCTACTCTGCCCGGTTCGAATCCTGGCTCTGCCATGTACTAGCTGTATTTCCTGAGGCGTGTCTCAGCCCAACTGTAAAGGGGAGCTGATAAAAATATAGTCTCCGAGAGGTTCAATGAGCTAACGCACGACACTTAGCCAGTGACTGGCACTCAGGAAGAGCATGAGAAGTGGAAGTGATGATAGGCATCCCTTGGAGATGTAGTAAGTTCTGTCCAGAACACTGCAGTACAGCAAATACTGCTTTATTGGGTCCAAACCACGGAAATAAAGCGAATATCGCAAGAAAGCGCGTCATGTGGATATTTTCCCCAGAACATATAGAGGTTATGTTTACACTATTGTGTAGTCTAAGTGTGCAATAGCATTCGGTTTAAAAAACTGCTAACCATCTGAGCCTGTTGGAAAAATGGTGCCAATAAACTTGCTTGAGGCATGGTTGCCACAAACCTTTAATTTGTAAAAAAAAAAAAAAAATGCAGTATCTGTGAAGCGTAATAAGGAGGTATTGTCGCTTTATCATGACGTGACACAGAATCACAGGGTCCAGTTAGAAAAGTCATGAACACCAGTCACCACTTGTGCCTGACAGCATGGCTGAGGCTGGGGTAGCCTGGGGCAGGGGGTCTCCCAGGCCCCAAGCCAGCTCCCCCAGCTGCCTCAGGAAGCCTCTCCTTACCTTACCTGGAACAGGCCTGCTGGACCAAGGTCTGCCTCTGAGACTCGTAGGCCATCTGGATGAGCTGGCTCTTACAGCTCTCGGTCAGCATCTGCTGCATGGCGGCTGAGGGAACATGGGAATGGGGGCTGAGCAAGGGGCAGTGGCTCCTGGGGTATCCTAGTAGGGTCCACTTAGTTACCCACTTGACAGTCACCCTTAAAGGAAATTTGCTTAAACTTAAACTTGAAAGATTGACTATATTTATAACACTGAACAGCACACACAAAATCTTCTGTAATCTTGTCTCCCAGAGACATGATTACATTCTGATATATATTCTTCCAGTCAAATGTTAATGCATATTTAGGAATTAAAAAAAAATTAAAATTAAAAAAAAATTGAAGGAAAAGAGCTGAACAGATATGTATGTACCCATGTTCATAGCAGTATTATTCACAATAATTAAGAGGCAGAAACAGCCCATGTGCCCACTGAATGGACAATTATTCAGCCTTAAAAAGGAAGGAAACTCAGAGATAAGTTACAACATGAATGAACCTTGAAGATATTATGCTAAGTAAAAGAAGCTAGCCTCAAAAAGATAAATATCATATGATTCCACTAATATGGGGTAGCTAAAGTAAGCCAAATTCATAGTGACAGAAGGTAGAATGGTGGTTCCCAAGGGCTGGGGGAGGAGGAAATGATGAGTTGTTGTTTAGCGGGTATAGAGTTTCAGTTTTACAACATGAAAAGAGTTCTGGAGACGGAGGGTGGTGATTTATACAACAATGTGAATGTACTTAATGCCACAGAATGACACAATTAAAAATGGTTAAAATGGTAATTTTTGTGTGATATATATTTTACCACAGTAAAAAAAACTTAAGATATTATCACACTAAATACATCACTTCTAACTTTTCATAAATCTTCCCCTCTCAAACGATCACACTCAGCGCCCTCTATAGGTGACCAACAGAGACAGGCTGTCCACCTCTGCCTGGAGTCAGCCACGAGCTCTGTCCTCACCATCCCCAAGCCTTCCCCACCCTGGAACTCACAGGCAATCTCTCGTCTCCTCAGATTATCTGTCTCCTCCTGGGTTATGGACGTCAACTGCTCCATTCTTATTCTGGAAGGACAATGCATCCATTTACTGAGCACATGTAACCTTCCCGAGAGGGGATCCCTGTCAGATGAACACCACTTCCTTCAGGAAGTCCTCCTTAATGTGCCAGCCTAGACATGCTCCTGCTTCATCATCACCTCCACTGGGGCCTGTCTACCTTCAGCCTTATAGCTACGATTTCTTGCATAAAAAGATGAACATTCCCTTAGAAAGATGGGTAAAGGAAACAGATTTCACTGATGCTTCAATATAAGTAGCCAATAAATCTATAGAAAGATGCTTCATATCACTGATGACTAAAGAAAATAGGAAAATCTTTTTCCATCTATCAGATTGATTGAAATGAAGAAAATGATAGCCACTGGTAATGGCAATGAAGGTGGTAAAATGGGTACTTTCATACCCTGGTGCAAGAGTGTAAACTGGCAAAATTTTTGGAAGGCAATTTGACAATACCTGTCAAATGCCCTTTGAATCTATTCTTCAAAAATATTCACATAAATGTATATGAGCATATTCAGAAGACAGACCCTGTAATAGTGTTTGTAATTGTGAAAAATTGGAATCAACTTAAATGGCGAAGAATGAGGGCTAATAAATTATGATATAACCATGGAGTAGACTACTCTACAGCTATTAATAAGGTTGTTGGCATGGACATACGTCCATGCTATGATAAATGAAAATAACAAAGGTAATTGTGCATGCTGTGTGTGCGCGTTTTTTTTCACACCAAATTGATAACAGTGGCTTGGAGAGATAATTCTTCAGTGGATCTGCAGGGTCTGACCTCACTGAAGAAGCAGGTGCCATCTGAGCACATCTGCCTCCAGCCCACGCCCAGCACAGAGAGGGCGCTTGGCCTGTCTGTGCTGAATGATCGATGCGACCTGCCACAGCGCAGGACGGCCTCCACCGACCCAGGCTGCCAAAGCACTGCAGCTGAAGGGGGATGGGGCTCCCCTGCGACCTGATGGAGGGTAATGCAGGAGGTCCTCCCAGACAGCAAAGTCCACTCTGCTCTTCCGGGACCCCAGAGAACCAGGAGGGACCCCATGAATGCCTTAGGAGAGGAGTGGTGGGGGGTTGTTCGTCCCAGCTATCATCTTTTCTAATTATAAACTGGTGTATCTCAATGCATTAAACTTGGAAAAACACAGAAAATACAAAGAGAAAAACCAAATATCATGACTTCTAATTCCTACCTCTTAAAAATGTTCAGTGTAAACCATTGGGGGGTGGGTCTTTCACTTTCTGAGCATAGATACAAACAATGTCTTCAAGAAACAATAGATTGCACATTCTACTTTTCCACTTAGCAATATACTGTTTCCTCTAATAAGGAATATTCTTCTATAAGACACTGAATGGCTAGTTTATTCTTTTGTATATAATTTATGTAATGATTCTCCACACACCCCCCACCCCTGCAGAAATACAGATCTTTTTCCTATTTTCTTTATACTAGCAATATAGTTGGACATGATATGTACATTCTTAGTCACACCTGAATTTTTCTCAGGAATGTACATGTGTTTTAACAAACATGCAAACAGTGGTTATTTTAATTCAATATTCCCTAATGAGGTGACTCTCCTTATGGGTTCAGGAAAACTTCCTGGCTTAATCCTTGAGAATCACAAGACATTCTCATTCAAAGGAAAGAAGGTGATGCTGAGAAAGCACTAGGGCAGAACATTTACCTTTCATTTTCCAGAGACTTCAAAATCTCGGAACTTTTCTTTTGCCTGTGGAGGAAGCTGTGAAAGGTTCCTGCAGTCGACAGTCACAACACTGGCAGTGCAGAGGGGGCACAGTGACTGCGCTGGGGGCCTCTTAGCCCCACCACTGAGGAGCTGTGTCCTCAGGCCAGTGACTCAACCCTTCCAAGCCCCAGTGCCTTGTCTGTGACATGGGAACGACAATAATAAAAACTTTATGGAGCCGTTGTAAAGAGGGAGCGGGGATGTACACACTCAGAGCGTGGCACAAGCGGCGGCTTTGGTGGAGGCCCTCGGAGGTGAGGGCTTGCTGAGCTGCACGCGCGCTTGCGGTGTAACAGCTGGACAGCAGAGGAGCAAGTGGAAAGCAAAAGGCGAAGCACAGTATCCAGAATACAGTCAATAATGTTGCAACAACTACGCAGAGCGCCAGGCGGGGGCTAGACTAATTGGAGGGATCACTGTATAAGTTGTATAACTGCCTATACACCTGAAGCCAATGTAAAATAATATGAAATGTCAACTGAAAGAAAAGCAAAAGGAAGCCTGGAAGCAACAGGGGATATGGCAGAAGCGTTTCTGAAATCTTTCCACGAGGGATCCCAACTAGACTTCCTCAGCTTTCCTGAGATCTCTCCCTGGCCCCCTTTTCTCCCAAGCCCCATCAAGACCGGCTCCCAGCAGATCCTACCTGGGGTGGGATTCACTGTTAAGGCAAATCTCCCTACACGGTGAATGGCTGACAGCACAACAGGTTACTGGGAACCCAAAATATTGAAGCAGATGTGATCCCAACCACCTTGTTAAGCCCATGGGACACCTGGGAGGCACAGGTCCCATCAGTAGCAGCCCCACAACAAGAAGCAGAGCTGGTCAAGTCCAGATTAGTCTCATCTCTTCAAGCTGGTGCAAGTTGCAGCAGCGAGACTGGATCCTAATGATGGAAACCTTGGGCAGGAGTAGGGCCCCTCCTGGGCCCCTCCAAGGGTATCACTGGGCCTGGGGGCCGGGAGGACGGGGGCCTGACCTCTGGTTGTCCTGCAGGAGTTTCTGGATCCGGTTGGAGATGTTCTGCTCCGTCTGCTTCAGCTGCTCCAGCAGCCGCTGCCGTTCTGCACTGAGGTAGCGCTGGTGCTCACTCAGGCCCTGCTCCAGCCGGGACTGCTCCTATGGCAGGAAGGGTGGAGGGCCTGAGCAGCTGGGACCCCCTCAGATGCTGTAGGGCAGTGAGGGCCCCTGGGCTGGGGTTAGGAGAGTGGGTTTCCGTTCCCTGTCCTGCCAGACCTTTCTGTGTGACCTTAGACCTGGTCCTCCCCTTGCTAGGCCTCAGGTGTCCACAGCACACAAGGAGGCTGGACTAGGCGCTCTGTAAGGGGCCCCCAGACCCTTGAGGATGGACGTGAGAGAGCTCACTCCCACTGCCTTCCCACATCTGAGGGGCCTCGGCTGGAGTCAGGAGGCCGGCAGGGGCACTGACCCTGCTTGGCTGCTCACGAACCTCCCTGACTGTCTGCAGGATCTCGTCCTTCTGGCTGTGGCTCTGCTGAAGGAGCTGGGCGTGCTCCCGTTGCCCACGTTCCAGGCGCCGTTCAAACTCGAGTTTCTCTAGCATCTTCTGTTCCTGCAGGAGTATCGATCCTGGTGACTGCTGGACCAGGCTCTGTGAGCATTAGGACGTGGGAGCAGGGTGAACCCACCTCACAACTCTGAACAGCGAACAGCACAGGCTGCAGGCCCTAAGGCTGAGCAACCCCCCAGGGCCCCACTGTAATAAAACGAGCTGCCCGCTGGCAGAAACGCGTGCTTTAGAGCCTGGGGTTGGGCTCACCCTCTCTGAGCCTCAGTCTTCTCACCTGTCCAGTGGGGATACTCTACCACCCACCACGGCTGTGAGAGGCTGTGCTGGGGGTGATGAGTGTAAGAGGAAAGCATTGCTTTACCCTCTAATTTAGAGGCAACAGGAACTTGTTTCCTCAAGTCTTTTATAATAGGTCAGATCTTTAATGAGAAGAAAAATGAGAGGACAAAGGGCATTGTCTTACCTTCCTTTTCTCATAGTCTGAGAACCTATTCTGGGGGGAAAAGACAGTGGTCAGAGAAGGTGGGCAGCCTGACACCATCCAGAGTCCCAGGCCCATCCCAGCGCCCAGCATCAGAGGGGGGGGTGGGTGCAGGTGAGGGAGGGGCTGGGTAGTTTCATAAAGGGTCCCACAGGGTTCTGGTGGACACCAGGGTTGAGAATCATGGGGCTTCGTACAGCATACAAAGGTCTTCGACACAGTTCTGGGGTTGCAGCAGCACTGAGGTGTGGTGCTTCGAAAAGGAGAGCAAGTGATGGGGTATTTGATGCCCTTGTGTGTGCACACAGCACACCTACAGCACACGCCCAAACACACAAGGTGCCTGCATGAATGCCTGCAGAAGTGTTCAAGAGAGTGAGAACACCGGACACAGCTCAGTGTCCATCAACAGGTGATGACTGCGATGAGCCGTGTGTATCCACACAGTGTATTATCACACAACCATCACAATGGGGTGAACGCGGGTGCAGCTACAGAGACAGACGCCTGCCATCTTTCACCGTGAGCAGCACGATTCTACTCTTGTAAAATCAACATCAACAAAACTCTACTCTGAGTTTTATTGTTGAGACAAAATTCACGAAGGTCTGTTAATCAGGTCCTGATGGCGACCTCCTGGGGTGGACTGTGGGGGCCAGGGAGAACACCCACTTATGTATGGGGTGTATTTCTGCATTGTTTAGATTTAGAACAGGGAGCAGGAGTCACTGTAGTCAAACATCATCATCACCCACACATACACACTTTTTAGTGACCCTTCAATTTAGTTCCCAGGTTCTGAGACCAGAACCAGTCTCTGTCTGAGCTGTAGAAGAAGCATCCTATAAGGAAATAGGATTTTTTCTATCCTGAGGTCAGAGTAGGATTTTTTTTAATTATACAGATAATATCTGAATACATGCTGTTGTGGAAAATTAAAACATGGCATATAAAACTAAAGTACCCACTGATCATTCCCAGGCCTGATCCTGGTTCCCCCGACCACTCCCCGACCACATAACCATCATTATTGGACCCAAGTCCATGCATCTGCTTACATATAATTTGTGCCTTTGGCAAAATATATATACAGGGATACATCATTTTATTATGGTCACTTTAATATGCTTCACAGATATTGCATTTTCATCAATACCGAAGCAAGATCCTTCACCAGCAAAAAGATTACAACTCGAAGGCTCAGATGATACCCAGCACTTTTTATCAATAAAGTATTTTTAAATTAAGGTACTTACCTTGTTTTCTTAGACATAATTCTATCTATGAGTATCGCACACTTAACAGACTATGGTATGGTTTAAATGTAACTTTTACGTGCACTGGGAAACCAATGACTCTGTGACCCCCTTTACCGAGATACGTGCTTTATTGCAGTGGTCTGGAACCGAACCTGCGCGCTCCCTCAGGTCTGCCCTTATCTGTATGTGTGCATGAAACAGGGACCCAGTGCTGACAGGGGGGCCTGACTGCCTCGCTAGACTCCGGGCATGATGGGAATCCTGTATAGCACATGGCACTGAGGCAGGAAGCATGTGCTGAGGGGCAGCGAACAGGTGCAGACCTGATCCCTCTCACAAAGCTCTGTCAGTAGGGCAGAGACACGAAAAAAAATCACATCCCATGTAACTCTTCATCTGACTTATAGCTGTGATCAGTGCTCCCAAGGAAATGCATAGAATGCTCTGAGGACACAAAACAGGAGACCTGTCCTGGGCTGGAGTGTCAGGAAGGCTTCTAGAGGGGTAAGACTGAGTTAGCGGGAGAATAGCAGAAGGTGAGTGGGGACAGTTCTGGACAGAGACCCACACATTCAAAGGCCCCAGGGATTCAGGGAACAGAGAGGAGCACAGTGCAGCCGATGCTTTGTGAGCTACTGAGGTGGGGAAGCAGGCCTCGGGAAGGCATCTAAGCACATGGTTCTGGCTGGAGGTGAATTCTAGTTTGATGGAGGAGTCCAGGGGCTGCAGCTCGAAACATCCCCCATCCCTGCAGTGCCTGGGCCCCCTCTACCACCCCCCACTCCACATGCCAGCAGGCAGGCGCACCTTACCTGCCACTCCGCCTCTTCCCTGAACAATCTGTCTGTGGGCCCATCGGGGCTGTCACGGAGGTTCTCGGCTCCCTCCTGCTCCAGGACTGGCAGCAGGTACTGAGAAGGGGGGTAGTATTCCAGCCCTGACTCTGCAAGAGACGACACATGCTGACCAAGAGGGAGGAGACAGGCCAGGAACCAGGCGCCCCCATTCCTGCCGCCCTTGCCTTCCTCCTTCCTCCCCAGCATCCTGTGCCACCCCGGCCTCAGTCGCTGGCTCCCCTGCCCTAGACGTGTTGGTCACCAGTCCTAAAGCCTGGGCCTGGAATGTGACCAGCGCTTAATAAGCAGCTGCTGTATGAGCAAATAGGCCCACCACCAGCCTCGTCACCCAGCTTCACCCATGATTTCCTGTGAGACCTTGGGCAAGATGCTGACCTTCTCTGGCCCCGAACAGTTATCTCCCCCAACCCCCACCTCCTGGGGAAGGATATAAGTAGGCAATTCACAGGAAATACTAAAAAGGGCAGTAGGCATATGAAAAAATATCAAAGAATCAAGAACATTACATTAAAACAATAGGCTCTCTTGTTTATCCATTAGATTAGAAGACTTTTAAAGATAATACCAAGTGTTGGCTGGGTTGGCGGGGGGTCCTCTAGATACTCCTTGCAGGAATGTAAACTGGTACAGCCTCTTCAGAGGGCAAGATAGAGCACTTGCCCCCTCCCTTTCACCTCCTGACCCTACCGTGGCTTGCCCTAGAGGACTATCACTGTGCCAGAGAGGTGTGCGTTACAATGTTCACAGCAGTGGGAAACTGGACATACTTTATGTTCATGAGCACCAGGCTTGGCCACATGAAATACTATACAGCAGTTAAACATGAGGCAGATTGATATGTTTTGTTTTGTCTTTTTTTCTTTTTTTTTAAAAGTTTGGAGACATTTGAAATGTCTCTTTTTAATATATTTATTTATTTATTTTTGACAGAGAGAGAGAGAGAGAGAGAGAGAGAGAGAGAGACAGAGAGAGAGAGAGAGAGAGATACAGAGACAGAGAGAGAACTGAACTGGGGGAGCTCCCAGTTCAGCATATGGTTCCGCACGGGCCGGGATTCGATCCTCAGTCCCCGGCGCTGCAAAGTGAGCGCTTAACCCACTGAGCCATCCCGGCTTCCCCCAGATTGATATGTTGAGATAGGAAAAGGCCCAAGACCTATTCTTGAGTGAAAAAAAAAGCAGGGCATAAAATCACCTAACATGAAATCTTTTGTTCTTTTCTTTTACAATTTTAAAAGAGCAAAACTGAAAGTTTCACATACATATGTATAAATGCTACACAGTTCAAATAAATTGTAGGATTATTTCTTAAGCTAGGTAGTCGGTACACATATGTTCACTGCTTTATTATTTATGTCTCTGTATCCCTAGATATTGCCTAGTTTTATGATCTTTTTAAAGAAAATGAAGGGTTTCATCTAGCTCGATTCCTGGCCAGGGTACATATTAGAATCACCTGTTGCTCAAAGACTAATTCAGTAGACAAGGGTGGGGCCTGGTGAGCTGCTGCGTGGGGCGTGTCACTTTTTTCTCCTTTTAACTGCAGTATAACATACGTGCAGAGACCAGTCCTCAAGTACAGCCTGATGAATGTTCACAAGTGAACACAACCCGATAAGCAGGAATCAGTGTGGGTCAGAGCTCATGTGCTGACTGATCCCAGGGCATATCCAGCGTCTGGCTTCTCAGCCCACACTGGGTCTGAGGTTCACCCAGGTTGTTGCTGTAGCAATAGATTGTTCTCCTTGATTGCTCATGATTTACATGTGAGGGTAAGACTGTTTATCAATTTTACTGCTGATGGGCATGGGGCTATCCCATCTGGGCTGTTACACATGGTGCTGCTAGGGATTTTTCTGTATAGGGCCTTTGTCATATATTCATTGGGCATTTCTCTTGGGAATCTACTTAGACATGGAATTGACAGGCCACCAGGTATTTGAATGTTCAGCTTGAGGAGAGAGTGACAATCATTTTCTGAAGAGTTTTTGATTTACAATCCCACCTGCTCCTGTGGCTCCATCTTTGCTAATTCTTGGTATGGACAGGTTTGTTTTGGCCATTCCATAGGGCTGGTAGGGTTTAAGGATCTTTTCCCAGTTCTAATTTGCATTTTTCTGTTGACTAAAATGATGTTGGGCAGATGCTATTGGCCATCTGAGTATTCTTTCGTAAAATTCCTATTCATATATTCTGACAATGCCTGTTCCTTGTAGATTTCTAGGACTCCTTTTTATCTTCTAGAAACAAATCCTTTGTTGGATATGTATTGCGACTATCATCTCCAACTTTATGGCCTATCTCTCCTCTACCTAAATGGTGTCTTTTGAAAAAGAGAAGCTTTGGATTTTAATGAAATCCATTTATTAATCTTCTATATTTATGTTGCCTATCCCCTATTTAAGGAAGAGATTAAGGTTCCTTTTTTCCCCACATGGATATCCAATTGATGCAGAATCATTTATTGAAAAGACCCTTGCTTTCCTTTCCCATTGCTTTGCAATGGTACCTTCGTCATAAACCAGGTGACAAGGGCTGTCTGGACAGTATCCAGCCATGTAATGTGAAAAATAGAGGCATTTATGGCTGGATTTTTTCCAGACAACCCTTGTATGTATGAGTCTTGGCTGTGAGCTAAGTTTCTCAGGAGACAGGAACCCCTAATTAGGAACGCCTACAGGCATACCTCGTTTTACTGCACTTCACAGATGATGCATTCTTTTACAAAAAGCAAGACCCTCCACCAGCCAAAAGATGACAACTTGCTTTTATGGCAGTGATCTGGAAGGGAACTGGCAGTATCTCCGAGGTGTGCCTGTACACTGCTTTCCCCTCCTAGCACCCAGACCAGTGGGGGCCCTGGTGTCTAGCAACTTCTGCTGCATGGCCACTCCCCAAGTCCAGTCCACCATGGTCTCTGTCCTGTGTGACCCCGGTGACTTTCCAACTGCCCTCTGCCCCGTCTTCCACTCTTGCTTCCTCCAGTCCCTTCTCCCCACTGTAGCTGGAGTGATCTTTGAAAAAAGCAAATGTGATCAAGTTCCTCTCCTATATGATGGGGTCTGGGCACCTTCTCCTTCTCCTCCCCTGCCGTATGCCCCAGCCACCCAGCCTTCTCTCCTGGCTTTTACCTTTGCAGAGGAACTGCTGAATGGCCTTGGTGCCA
This sequence comes from Craseonycteris thonglongyai, assembly GCA_004027555.1. NCBI lineage: Eukaryota > Metazoa > Chordata > Mammalia > Chiroptera > Craseonycteridae > Craseonycteris > Craseonycteris thonglongyai. The sequence goes on along the minus strand of PVKE010000120.1, from coordinate 160,061 downwards.
GCTCCACACACCTCCTTTGGCGGGTAGACCATGGACGAGGCGTCGAGGCTCAGAGTCTGCAGACACAAGGGGTCCCCTCTTTACATCGGTCATTCACTTCAGTGCTCAGGACAATCAAAAAACACCGATGTAGCTCTTAATTGCCATTTACCGTCTCTGCCTGGTAGGGAACACTTGCCTGTCTTGTTCCCTCTGTGTTTCCAGCTCCTATAACAGTCACTAGCATGCAACCAGCACTCAGTGTTTTGGGATAAACACATGTGTAAGTATGTATGAAAAAGGGGGAATTATAGGACAGCATGGAGAATAAAATTCCATTTTTGTAAAAAGAAACACTCTTATACTCTCACATTAGTATATTTATAGAAAAAATGTGGAACCATATAGATCAGACTCCAAGTGGTTTCCTCTAAGGGTGGGTTCTGGTGTGCTTCCTACATAAAATGTTTTTAAATATTGGAATTTTTTTTAACAATATGCAGTATAACTTTTAAGTAAGAAAAAATACGTAAGTATTTATACAAGCACACACATGTATGCTTATAGTTGTGAAGCACAGGAAAGAAGGGCCTAGGCCCACATAAATGCTCACAAAGCTGCCCACGGCCATGGTGTTGGCTGCCCTCCTCCTGCCATCTTCTCACTTCCCACAGTTCTTTGGATGCCACCGAGTGCCCGCATCTAAGGTCGCTTTCAGGAACTGACTGTCTCTATGCCTGCCTGGAACAGACAGAGAGGGCTCAGGGCCCAGGGGCGTCCTGGAGTAGGGACAAGTCCCAGAGTGGGAGGAGCAGCTCAGGCGCCCATTCCTAGCCTTGGCCAGCACAGCCCCCGTACCCAGTGGGTGCTGAGTGAACTTGAACTGCAGGGGTGGAGGGAGCCTGCTCTGCAGCAGAGGAACTGACTACCGGTACTTGGGGTTGAGAGGCCCAAGAGCAGATAACCTCCTCCTGGGGAACTGAATCTAAAGAACGTTAATCCCACCTGGGTAATATTAGTCACTGACAGTAACAAGTGTGGTCGCTTAAGTTAAGAGTATGGACATTGTAGCCACACTGCCCAGGATGCTGGTTACAAGCCATGTGTGGCCATTTAAGGTTAACCTTTAATTGCTTAAAATTCAATAGAATTTCAAGCTCAGTTCTTCAGTTGCAGTAGCCACGTTGCAAATGCCCAGTAGCCACAGGTGGGCAGTAGCTGCTATATTGGATGGCACAGATCACAGAACATGTCTGTCATCAGCAGGAGGAACGGCTATTGGACAGCACTGGTCAGACAGCCCTGGTTTCTTACTCCAGCTTGTCACATGCCAGCGGTGTGGCCCTTCAGCAGACCACCTGCCTTCCCTGAGCCACAGCTTCCTCAGGCTTAAACAGGCACAGCGTCACCACCCTGGCTGTTTAATGGGTAATGGGAGACAGTGGCCTCCACTAAGATTGGCTGCTGTTATGGTCTCATCCTGAAAACAGGTTTGTCTAATATGCCGCCAGGAAGCTCAAAAGATATTCGTTTAAAGAGTCATTCTGCTAAAACGAACCACTCACAGAGCTCTTACCAGCTGTCTTAAAATGGCTTCAGGATTAGAAGCACTGAGTACAGGTGGTTCTTTAAATAGAAATGAATTAAAACTCAATAAAATGACACAAGTAGTTCCTTGGTCATACTAGTCACATTTTGATGCTCGATAGCCACATGTGGCTAGTGGCTACTGATTTGGACAGCAGCCACTGAACATTTCCATCATCGCAGAAAGTTCTATTGGACAGCACAGAGAATACCCACGTGCTGGCCGTTCTCCAGCCTCATCTCCGTCCTTTCTCAGGCTAGCCAGCATGGCAGCAGGGACCAATCCAGGGGGTCAGCCACCTCCCTCCGCTGTCTCCATGCTCACCCACCTACTCCTGACACAGACGCTGATGGTCAACAGTCTGGCTTGAGAGCTAATTCCCTGACGGCTTGTCAGAGGGTTTCGGGATGCTTGGTCAGACATGTCATCGTGATGAACAAGTCCCGTTCCAGAGGCTGAACTGCACAGAGGTGAGAGGTACAGGCCCTGGATTCAGACTACCTGGTTTTTAATCCTGAATTTGCTATTACTACCCATGTGACCCCTGGGCCAGTTCCTTACACTATCTGTGACTCAATTTCCTCATCTACAAAGAGACACTGCTTTTCTACCTCCTGCCTTTCCTCATGCTGTCCCCACACCTGAAATGCTCCTGTTACCCTTGTCTGCATCTCCAAAGCTTACTCCTCTTTCAAGGTCTGGTTCAAATACAACCTCTTTCACAAAAACAAATATGTTTTCCTGCTACCAGTATGACAGCAAAGCCACATAATTACAACTATTCACACACTGGTCACTTTGCAAGCTCCTAAGGATCACACGCTGAGATCTCTGTGACCTTAGCACCCTAAGACCAGGACAGGCATTTAGCAATGTGGGAGTGGGGAGGTGGGCCAGCCAGATAGGACCCCAGCGAGCAATGCCTCCACTTACCTCCAGGGTTCGAAGATGCGCCAGCATCTGTGGCAATCTCTGAATCTCATTTTCACTGATGTCAAGAGTACGTAAGCTCCGAAGTTCCCCCAAGGTGTCTGGAAGCTCCTTTAGCTTATTGTCTGGAGAGATCCCAATGGCACAGCTCAACACCCGCCAGCCCCTTCACCAGCTTCCTGCCTGACACCCACCAGGACCGGGGGAAGGTGGGAGCCTCACTCTGACCCTGACTGCGAGTCTGTGAACAAGACCACGACAGTGGAGTCTCAGTGACCTGGGTTCAAGTTCCACTTGCTTGCTGACGGACTTTGGAAAACTGACTTTACCTCCCTGGGGCATAGATTTCTATCTGTAAAATGGGATAATAACACTATTTGGCCTCATAGGAATATTGAGAAAATCAATGAGATTATGCATATGAGGTCCTTAGCACAGTGCTTATCACATAGTAGGTGAGCAGTAAATGGTGCACCATTATTTTGATCATTAGTCATGTTACATTTAGGTAGGCTGAGGCATTCTGTGCAGAAAGTGCTTAAAACAGCCAGAAGAAATGAAAGGGCTGGGAGGTTAAGTGAGGCAGGCACTCCATTGATACATTAGAACCTTGTCTGTCACTGTCAGTGGGTAGTCTTGAGCAAGTCACTGAGTCTCTCTGTCAAAAAACAATAAAATAAGTCTTAAAAAAAAAAATACAAATGACAGAGCCTTAGAAGCCTAGCTGCCAATGCTGTTTGCCCTCCTTCCACCAGGCCCTATCTACGGTTGCCATGGAGACAGATCGACCTAACAGGAGGTCAGTCTGGTAAATAGTGACATCCAGGCACTGGCTGCCCTCCTGCTCAATGGCTTCCAGGAAGACACCGCTGGGACAGCCCACAGCTGACCAAGGGTCATGCAGACAGGGCTTCCTTGCCCCTACCTTTCATGTTGAGGGTCTGGAGATGGGTCAGGTTCCCAATGGAATGTGGGAGACACGTCAGTTGATTCCTTTCCACGTTTAATACCTAAGAAAGAAGAAAAATGATGAGAGCCCTACACACAGACACTGGTGAGACAGGTATCATCCTGGCATCACATGTACACCTCTACCTCTTCCTGACAGCCCTGTGATGAAGGTGTAGATGGTTATGATCCCATTTGAGACCTGAGAAAACTGAGGCTCACACCAGTGAAATCATGTGTCCAAGAGAGCAAAGCCAGACCTCGAACCTGGTCCTGGCTGAGGTTCCGTCATTTACACAGAATGCCCAGTAACGGTCCACGATCAGGAAGGGAGGGAGAAGGGGACTGAGTCAGGGATCTGGGCGAGGCAGCACATGATCAGGCTGTAGGTAGCCCAGTGTTTGGAGGAGGAAACAGCTGCCTGAAGGCAGTGAGAGCCCAGCTCTCAAGGCTGGCAGCTGGTGGAGCCCTGGTTTGTTGGATCCTGAAGGTCATGCTCCCTCAGGATGATGTGCTGTGAGGTGAGCAAGGCCAACAGCATGACACACTCAGTAGTCATTCAACACAGACACAATGGAAAGCTAAGTGGCCATTAAAACAAAGTGGCAGATAAATATCTGATGAACCAAGGGATGGTTATGAGTTACTGTCAGATATCCAACAGATATAAAATAGCGAATGCAGCAATTCTATAAAGATATACACATAAAAGGTCCTATACCAAGGTATTCACTATGGCTCTAAGTGGTGACAATCATTATTGTTCTGCCACATGTGCTCTATGTGACCTTGGGCAAGTCACAGCCATTCCTCTGGACCTGTTTTCTCTTCTGTAAAAGGCGATAACATCACTGACACGGTAGGGTTGTTCATTCGAGTCATTTCTCAGTCTCTTCCATGTGCAACGCAGTGTGATAGGCGAGGGCGCTGCCCATAGAATTATATTTCAATAGAGGAGCCGGTCACTGCATTAGTACAAATTCCCCATTAAATGGAATTCAAGCAACCGGCAAAAAACATCGAAGAAATACTACGTTTATCTGGCATCTATCGATCCCCATGGGTGCCAGTTAACTGAGAGTCTACTGTAATTATACTGCAATTAGTGCTCTTGGGGGAAGAAGCTGACGTTGAGACAGGCAAAGGTAGAGCTACTTGGGGAGGTCATGGAGGGTCCTCAGGGACATTTGGGCTGAAAGGTGATGAGCCACTCAGGCAGAAGGGAGAGGCCTGAGGACAGTCCCTGTTGGGGGTGGGCACAGAAGGCCAGAAGGGTGTTAGGATCTGGCTGCAGGCAGTGAAGGGGGGAAGGTAGGAGAGGAGGCTGGAAAGACAGGTGGGCCCATCATACAGGGTCTGACTGGGCACACTGAAGAGATGGGATTTTAATCTAAGTCTGAAGGAAAGCTGCTTCTTCCTCTGTAAAGTGGGGATAGCTACCACCTGCCTCCTTGGGAGGCTGTGAGGAATCAATAGATAACGCAAGAGAAACGCTTAGCTCTGTGCCAGCCCACAACAGATGTAGGGGCTGCTACTGACAAGGGTCAGAAGGAAGACAGTGAGAGTGCTAAATCCAGCAATTTTACAGGTGCACCTGCTTCATGTTCTTTTTCTGTAAAATCGTAGAAGCCTGTGATGAAATCCCAAAAAGGACAAGCCAAAAATGTGGTAGAGAGACGCCCATGGCCCAGACTGCAATGGCAAGGGTGTCATGGAGTGTCTTAACAGCAAAGGGGTAGGGGAGCTGACACCAAGTGTTGCTCTGGCCAGAGCACAACCAGAACATTCCAGGCCTGTGTGGCTGCAATTTCTCACTCAGGGATCAGAGGTGGGGTCTGTATCCTAGAGTTGTACCTGGAGGGCCGTCAGCTGCCCTATGTCCTCAGGCAGGGCTGCCAGCTGATTATCATGAAGATCCAGAACCTGCGGGAGGAAGACCTAACCATCAGCAACTGAGAGAGCCCCTCGGGAGAGGCGAGAGCGTGCTGGGGGTGCCTCAGGTCTCTGGTGTGGAAACGGAGCGTGCCCAACCTTTCCTCTGCCACAAAACGACCTTCTGTCTCATTTCCTTTTTCAAAATATCATACCACTTCATCCTTGTTTATCAAATATTTATTTTTACTGTGGAATGAAAAAAAAGTATGCAAAGACATGTTAAAAAGAAAGAATCTTCATAGTATAAGTAGACATTTGTATAGAGAAAGACTACTAAATAGGCAATAAAATATTAAGAGTGGTTCTCTGGAGTGTGAAATCATGTTTTTCCTCATTTTCTGCTTAATTAACAATGAAAATGAGCAGAAAGACATAGGAGATATATATATATGTATATATATACACACACATATATATACATATATACATACATAAAATTCAAAAACATTTTCATGTTATCTCCTGACTATAAAAATAATGCACATTGGGCAATAAAGAGAAGTCAAAACTACCCCATCCCTACAAGTCGGTGAGCCATAAAATCACTGATACCCACGCTGCCAGTCTTTTCTCTTAGGGCGCATACTCTGCGCCCCCACCCCCCAGCTCATGGTCATGCGGCACAATCCTGGGGTCACAGCTCACATATTGTGTGACTATGTCCCAGTCCCTGTCCTGGAGGAGCTGACAGTCAGAAGGGAGTCGCCCCAGGTCACCAGGCTCTCACACACCGACCACACGATGCCTGGCGTCAGTGATGTCGCTGTGTGGGGCCATCAGTCTCCCTGCCCTTGGCCAGTTCACTTGCTGAGTCTAGGGTTTGCCTTTCCTCCTAGCTGGCAAGCTCACTGAGAGCAGGGCCTGGGTGTGACTGGTTCTCTTTGTAGCCTCACCCCACACACAGAACTTGCGGAGAAGGTGCCCAGTGAACCATGCTGATCCAACCCCTGATTGATGCCTATGTTAGGCCCTTCTGACATAAGCTCTAGAAGGGAGCGGGGTGCTTGGCTGCCACCTGGAAAACCATGCAGAGCCCCGCCCTGCCCGCCGGGGAGAAGGGCCCCAGCACCTTGATGGTTATGAGACTCAGGAGGCTGCAGGACTTAGGCAGCAGGGAGGTGAGGTGATTCGTGTGGACAATCAACACCTGTGTAGGAAAGATTTGCCATAAATCAGAGTGAAGAAGGGCAGCAGTGGGGAAGGCTGAGGGCTGGCAGTCAGCTCAGCACCGGATGCACTTGGCCTGCCTTGCCCAGCCCTCTGCCCTTCCAAACACCATATCCGAAGTGGAATCAGATGACCTTAAGACCTGGAATTTCAAGGGTAGTTCTACCTAGAGGGCTAATGCTACCTTCCATTCTGAGAAGAGATCCCCATGTCCTGATCTTAACCTTTCCCAGCTTCAGTGTCTTCACATGGAAGATGTAGGAACATAAAGTTCCTACCTCTGAGGGCTGCCATGATGATTAACAAGCTAATGGACAAAAAGCACTTGGTCCTGAGCTGGCTCATGGCCCAGCGCTCAATCTGTGTCATCTGTTGCCATGTTTGTTAGGCACCGACCCTACATGGATGCTTCCAGGGTTAAGGTGCTCGCTGCTCCACCGGTATGGAACACTTCTCATCTACCAGCATCTAGGCCATCCTTTTAGAACCTTCTTACCTGGCTGCATTCAAAGCTGCAAAGACTTTCTGAACAATTATTCATTCCATTCTTAATCTCCCAGGTGGGACCAGAATTCAGTGAGTGTAGTTTGTATTATTAATAACACTAGGTTGCTCCGTGTTGGCTCTGTGGCAGGCATTATACTCTGTGCATTTATAGCTCTATGTCGATCTACCCATCTATCTGTTACTATTCAAGTCTCACTATATCTCTGTGACAGAAAAGCTAGGAATATCCTCACTTCATAGATGAAGAAACTGAACTGTAAGAGTTTCAAGAAGTTGCCCAAGTCATGAGGCACAAAGCCAGGATGTGACTCAGGGCTGTCCAATGCTAAAGCCGGCTCTCCTAACTGTGAAAAGACCTGCTGCAGGCAGGAAGGGTGAGAATCGGAGAGAAGAGAGATGCCAGGAAGAGAGCTCCTAAGACACCACCTGATTTCAAACAAGCAAACATGCAATAAACAATTCTCTGAAAACCAAGACCCGCCTCACCTTTTTCTGTAGAACTTTGCATGTTGCAAAAGCCCCAAATGGAATCTGAGATAAGATAAAGAAGTATCAGTACCTCCTTGCCAGTTTAACATTTGTTTTCTGAGTGATACACGTGAGGGAGAGATGTGCACGGAGGCGAACGATGCCAAATGCTGATGAGGAGAACAGCATTAAGCCCAGGGAAAAGCTGGTGAGGAATGTCAATCAGGGTATGGTTGGCCCTCCCTTCTGCCCTGCCCGGCCCTAGCCCACCCATCCCACCCCATCATCAACTGTAGCAGGGAGAAGAAAGATCTCTGGTGCTTTGCTGATGCTAAAGAAACCCAGACTCTCCCAGGACCCTAGGAATCGGTGGGTACATTTCCTAAGTAGATTCCTTGACTCATGAAGACTGTGTTGAGACCAAAGATCATCTCGAGTCTTTTGGACAAGAACACAATCTAAGGAAACAGCTCTTGACTAGTGCTTCTGGACATTTTAAAGCCCCAATCCACATCTGTCTTTCCCAGGGACACATGACTCAAGAAAAAAAGGACAGATCAAATTCACCACCCCAGTTTACCTCAGAGAGCTCACATTTAGAGATGTCAAGAATGTCATCTGCCCCAGCTTCTTTTGCCTAAGGATAAAAATAATTTTTTTTTAAATGCTCAAATAACACATTCTTGCAGAGTGGACAAACCAGGCAAAGAAACAGGATGACAACTCTACAAGGGACCACAGGCAGCAGCTGGTTCAATTAGCCTGTTGTAGGTTTAAGGGCCTGAGGGCCAGCAGGGAAGAGCACACAAACAGGTAATAGGTGTGATCCGTCTATGGAGGAAAGGACAGGGCACACCTATACTTGATAGGCAGCCTCATCAGTCTGCTCTGAGCCAGGCATTTCCTCTGTGGGTGGGGAAGGGTGATGGGAGGGAGCAAGGCTTGTCTGGGGGGCAGAGGTGGAGATGGGGAGGGACTCAGTGAACCCATTTTCCCCTCACCAGACACATTTGGTACTCCAGGCGTTTCCGAGCCTCCTCACTGGGTTTCCGCTTTCGGAAGAAAAGCGGCATTGTTCCTTTCTCCTGGAGCAATCTTCACAATACTAGGGCATAAGAGAAAAGTTTGGGCCTGGGGAAGTGGTCACAGCCTCCAACACCCCAGACAGGCAGCAGGCAGCTCCTTGAGGGCTGGGGCTGTGTCGTCTCCACCACCACTCTGTGCCCTGAGCCAGGCACAGTATGTGCTCATACTTGTCATTCTCTGTTGACTAAACAATGAGCAACACTGTGTGGTGGAAAGAGCACGCTGGCAAGCCGGGTGTCCTGGGTTTGGGACCACATTTGCCACTGGCCACTCTGAGACCTTGGCATACCTTTGCCCTGTTTCGGGCCCCCATCTCTCCCTCATGTGAAATAAGGAGGTTGACCCAGAGAAGTTTCCTCAGTCCCTGTCCAAGGATGCTCTTATTATTATTATTATTATTATTATTATTATTTTTTTTTTAAATATTTATTTATTTATTTAATTGTTTTTGACAGAGAGAGAGATACAGAGACAGAGAGAACTGAACTGGGGGAGATCCCAGTTCAGCATATGGTTCCGCACGGGCCGGGGCCAGGATTCGATCCCCGGTCCCCGGGGCTGCAAAGTGAGCACTTAACCCACTGAGCCATCCCGGTTTCCCCTTATTATTTTTTTTAATGTTTTCTTTTCACTTTTTAAATATATTTTTATTTATTTATTTATTTTTGACAGAGAGAGAGAGAGAGAGAGATTCAGAGACAGAGAACTGAACTGGGGGAGCTCCCAGTTCAGCATAAGGTTCCACACGGGCCGGGGCCGGGATTCGATCCTCAGCCCCTGGGGCTGCAAAGTGAGCGCTTAACCCACTGAGCCATCCCCGCTTCCCCCAAGGATGCTCTTGAGGAATAAGACTGGCCTGATGAATCACTTCTAGCCTCCGAAACACGTTCAGAGTGGCATCAGAAAATGAAACATGACATGGCATCAGCCAGTCATGACCTTGGGGAGTTCAACTACATCATAACCAAAGAGGTTTTTTAAATAAAAATTCAAAAGCAATTCTCAGGCACCTTACCACTCTCACAGTTATTATTCCAATTGATTCTCATCTCAGCCCTGTTTATAGTGATGAAACTGACAATCATTGAGTTCAGTGACATGGTTGTACATACAGCCTGGACTATAGCAATACCAGTTTGGAATTCTGCTCTCTTTGAGTCCTGATCCTGTGGATTTGCCCAACTCTTTGGTGCTCAAATAATTTAGCGCACGCTAAGTACACTGTCCTGATCTCAGAAGCTGCATGCTCACTGCTCACCCAGCATAGGAATCCGCTCTTGGTAATGGACATCGATAGGTCAAGAAACAAAAACCGTGGAAGCTTATTGTCAACAGCACAGGCTTTAGGGTGAAAAAACTGGGTTTGAGTTCAAGATCTGCCACTCACCAACCATGCCACCTTGGTTTACCTCTCTGAGCCTCAGTTTCCTCGTCCATAAAGTGTAATTATGTTACCAACACCTGAGTCTCTGAGGAGCCAGTGATTTCACGTCTGTAAAGCCCACAGGACAGTCCTTGGAAAGTAATGAGTGCTCGCTCAATAACTGTTAGCCACACAGCACCACACATCTATAAACCTTTATCCAGGGCCTCTGACTACAGTTTTTTTTTGTTTTTGTTTTTAATATTATTATATTTTATTGTTAAATTTAATGGGGTGACATTGGTTGGTAACAATCAGACAGTTTTCCAATTGACTACAGTTTAAGGAGCTAGGGAGAAGAGCGCTAGGAAGGAGACACAATGGAAGACACACCCAGTCCTCAGGGGGAGGGGCACAGGCACCGGTCTCTGCCCACAGGGGCCTGGGCTGTCTGGGGGGCCGCCAAGACTGCAGAGCTGGCTCTGGCCCTTCTTGTCACCCCACCTGCCTGCAAGGATGGCAAACAGTCTAAAAACAGCCCTCCCCCATCCTTCCCGGCGATCAGCTCCTAATATTTTGCTCCCCAATGACCATCCCTCCCTCTCCCCTCCCCGAAGTCCAGCCCTCTCCACCTCCTCCGCGATGACCATTCCTCCCTCATCTCTGGCAGATCAGCTCTTTCTAACCTGCTCCCCACGACCATCCCACATCCCCCTCCCCCGACACCCAGCCCAGATGGGGAGAACCACACCCATCTTCTGGCCGGAGTGGGGAGTGCCTGACCTGGCGTTGTGGGTGGGTGGTCCCCGACGAACGTTCCCTCTGGTGAACTTGAAGGCACGACCGATCACTCGTGGGGCTTGGTCATGAATGCCGCGTGCGGACCACCTGGCACGAGCCCCGGGGGATCCGGAGACTTGGTCTCCTCCAAACGCAAGGAGCTGGGGACCGGAACTCAGAATCACAGAGAGTCATGCAGACCAGGATGACGAAGTTTGAGATTCCGAGAACCGCAGAATCTTAGAATTAAGAATTTGAATGGATTTGGACTTGAGCAAAATTGTTCTGATGTCTAACATGCACACGTCACAAGGGAGTTTAAGGGGTCTGGGGTCGCTGTGGCCCTGGGGTCTCAGAATGTGGGTGCGGACTTCTCAGGGGAGGGGCGGGGCTCTGGGACTGGGTGACAGGGACCGTGGGGTGACCCTCAAGATAAAGGAGAATGGGGAACAACGAGGCCGGGAATCTTGGGAGCAGCGTTATCTTGTCAGCCTCCCTTGGGCGAGCTGCCCCAAACTGCCCCGAACTCCCTCCCTAGCCCCCTAGCCCCAGCTCACCTCGGGGCCAGGTTCTCCACCCGCCAGCTTCGGGCGCTTGCCCACGACTAACATGGCAGTAAGGGCGTCGCTGGGAGGCTAGGCGGAGCCGGCGGTTCTCGCGACAGCCACGCTTTTCGGCCTATATCCGGCGCAGTCGCCGGCACTTCCGGCCTTTTGGCTTTTGGCTCGGAGAAGGCCACGGTGCAACTTTCTTCGGTCGTCCCGAATCCGGGTTCATCCGACACCAGCCGCCTCCACCATGCCGCCTAAGTTCGATCCCAACGAAGTCAAAGTCGGTGCGTGCTTTAGATGTGGCCGGGGCTGCGGGATGGAGCGTCCCTTCTCCCCGCCATGGCCTTTCCCACACCGGGCTTTAAAGCGGCTGCTGGCTAGAGGCCTTTCCAGTGCCTCGTCCAGGGCGCTGTGAAATCCTGGCCGAGTCACTCGGCCTCAGCTTCCCCGCGTGTAAATGGGGAGGGACGACTTAATGGCGGCTGAAACCCGCACGCCTTAGGGTAAGGTTTGTCTCGGGCACTGACCCCGATAGACTGGGTTGGCTGGCGGTTCGGTTGCATCCACGTCGGACTGTGTGGGCCTTCGCTGCCGTAGCTGAATCGAAGGCCGCTGTCCTCCGTGGCGCAGGGAGCGGTCCACGCCTAAGAAGTCGGCTGCGGGAAGAGGGTGGCCTGCCTCGCTCCCCGCTGAGGCTTTAGCTTCTGTTTTGAAAAAAGGCAGAAGGTGACGGGGCCAGCCCCGGAAAGATGCGGAGAGAGGGCTGTGTATGGGTTGGCAGCTCCCTCTACAGAAGCATTAATGGTTTTTTTCTCACAGTATACCTGAGGTGCACTGGTGGGGAAGTCGGTGCCACGTCTGCCCTGGCCCCCAAGATCGGCCCCTTGGGTCTGGTAAGTCATTCTCCAGAGGGACATCTCTTAGCACTTAAAAGAGGAGCAGTTATATTCCAACTTGTGCAAATCCGGGGTATTAATCCTGTAGTAGGCCCAAGTTACTGAGTTGGCATTGGGTTATATAACTGGAAGGTTATATACGAAAACCAAAGTTGCCACTTTGAAGCAGCAATTTATTCTCCAATGTCTCACTTGCAGCTGTTAGTGTACCTGTGAGATGGGCTGAAAGAGGATAAGTTGTGAGGGTTTTGAAGTCATTTGGCGTAATGACACTAAGTCCGTTTTTCCTAGTCAGCAAAATGGACATTTGCATTTGGGAAGATTAAATAGGAGTGGGTGAAGATTCTGGTGAGGGGGAAGCTGGGATGGCTCAGTGGGTTAAGCGCTCGCTTTGCAGCCCCAGAGACCAAGGATCGAATCCCGGCTCTGGCCCATGCGGACCCATGTGCTGAACTGGGGAGTGCCCCCAGTTCAGTTCTTGCCGGGGCCTATGTGGGAGCCCCGGGCCCAGTTCCTGCCCTGCACAGCCCCGTGCCCACCTGTGGAGTGAAACTATGGAAAACTAATGCTGTCACCTATGGAGACGCTCTTGGGCCCTCACCTTTCTCTCTGTCTCTTATCTGTCTCTCTGTCAAAAACCAATAAAAATAAATCAAAAAAAAAAAAAAAAAGATTCTGGTGAATATTACAATAACTGGTATTAGCTACTCTAGAGCTACTGGTTACCTATGATTAATTTCATTTGCCTGCCCCTCTGTTGTACTGAATTTGTACTTCCCTGAATATCTTTAGGCCTTTATTCCTTGTAAAGTGGTGCCCCAAGTGTTCTCAGCCTTGATCTTAACCAGTCTTAATACTCTTCCTTGGCTTTTATCTCAGTTGTCACTCACTTGGTCACTAGGAACTTCTAAAATAGCAAATATTCCCATCCCTTCCCAGTAGATTAACTTGGATTGGTCTGACATGTGAACCTGATAATCTACAAAGCTTCTCAGGTGACTCAAATGTAACTGGGGTTGAAAGTTCCTACATTATTATCACATGGGTCCTGATGAGAGGGTAGGTAGGTAGGTAAGGGACTCTATCCCATTATGGCCCTGGGCCATTAGCTTATAGCTCTTGAAAAAACTTAACCCCCAGCCTCATTTTCCCAATTTATACTGGGATGATAGCCATGCCTCGACTGGATAGGTAAGGTATACATAGGGTGCCAAAAAAATGTATACGCATTTTAAGAAAGCAAAAGACGTAATTGTAATACTCAGTATATGCTGATAAAAGATGAATACAGTCACGTTTGACTTCTGCAGTTAGAAGAGGTGCTCATAGTATTATCAGTGTCCAGACACTTCTGATTATGGTGAACTGCTTGAGCAACTCTGACCAGGGTGCACTTGTAGCACTACGCACGCTGTTTCCGTTTACCACGGCTCAAACTCATCACAAATGCGTGCGATTGTCAATTCAACTTTGAAAAGTAACACATAGGTAGTATCTTAAAATGTATGTTTTTTTGCACCCCGGTTGTCAGGTGCTTCAGTTTCCTATGTGCTTGAGGAGGAGGGCTTGCCAGGTGAGGAAGATTGGGGGGTTGTTCACGCTGTGCTTACACCTTGGGCACAGTATGATTATGTGTTTTTATTTCTGCAGTCTCCAAAAAAGGTTGGTGATGACATCGCTAAAGCAACCGGTGACTGGAAGGGTCTGAGGATTACAGTGAAACTGACCATTCAGAACAGACAGGCCCAGGTATTTGGTTGGAGGGAAGGCAGAGGTTTCAACCCTGTGGGATTCCTTGGTGGCAGGTTTTTGCTGACATGGCCACCTTCCACCAGTGATTGAGAACAATTTATTTGTGGGGACGTCTTTTAAGAGCATGGGCCAAGGTCAAAGACATGTCCTCAAATATTTACTCTTGTCATTTGTGACATTGGGCAAATAAGTTAATGTTTCCTAGGCTAGGACATGTTTCAGATTGTGAAAGTTAAATTTGAAAATGTACAGGCAAATCCAGTGTATGTGGCCCGTGGTATCTAAGAATCAAGTCACATGGCAATATTATCTTCATCAGAGAGTGGGGTAGGGCTTATTCACATTGAGAATCTCTTCTGCAGATTGAGGTGGTACCTTCTGCCTCTGCCTTGATCATCAAAGCCCTCAAAGAACCGCCAAGAGACAGAAAAAAGCAAAAAAACAGTGAGTGGGCCTTTCCTTGGTAAATGGTTTGGGAGGGGTGGTGTATACAGAGTTTGCATGTTCCTCTTTAACAAAACTGAGGGGGATGCCATAGGGATTTGGTGTTAAGCTGTCATAGAGCCAGGCACAACCAGGAAGTGCCATGCAGGAACGAAATAGGATGAAGCAACTGGGAATGATGACCACTAATGGGAGAGAGCAATTCTGAGCTGTTTGCTATTCCATACAGCTTTACTAACTGCAGAAACTGAAGCTTGTCGTCTCAGCTCTAAAAGTCTTCTTCCACATAGCAGACTTTGTTTTGCTGTGAGCCCAGCTACCCGCCACTGCACCTGACAAGTTCTCTGTTGCCTGGTGCAATCCAGTGGTGAGCTGATACTAAACCCCAGCTTAGGAAACAGGGTTGTTCTTCATGTGGATGACTCTGTGCCGAAAGCATGGGAACAACCTGGAGGTGGCTGAGGGGAGGACCTGACATGGTCTGCTCTAGTTTTGGGTTGTGACAGAGCCTTTGCTGTTTTTTTTTCTTTTCTGCAGTTAAGCACAGTGGAAATATCACGCTCGATGAGATTGTCAGCATTGCCCGACAGATGCGGCACCGATCGTTAGCTAGAGAACTCTCGGGTAAGAGTAGGACAACATGGAAGACCCATAATTGTGATATGGGGCATATTCACTAGTGTATCATTTTCCCACTTACAAGGGACTTTATATTCTGTAAGACCCAAAATTTGGGGTGCATTGTCTTCTGGGTTTGTAAGAATGACTTGCTTAATCATGGTGAAGGTTTTGGGCTGGATATGTTTAACCTGTGTATTAAGGGTCCCATGGAAACTTTGCATTCCGGGCTTACATAACTAAATGGAGTTCTGAATTTTGGATTAGAGGAGTAGGGTGTTCTGGTATTTTATAAAAGTTATTTCTCTCACCTGCTATGAAACAAATTATTTCCCCAATGGTATCTGGGGGTTGTGAGGGGCTAACAGCTCCATCTGATGCCACCTTTTCTTTACTACAGGAACCATTAAAGAGATCTTGGGGACTGCTCAGTCTGTGGGCTGCAATGTTGATGGCCGCCACCCTCATGACATCATAGATGACATCAACAGCGGTGCAGTGGAATGCCCAGCTGTAAGTAACTTGCATTAGTTTCATTTGCTTGAAATATGGGTGAAAGCTGGAGAGGAGCTAATATATTCATAGAGATAAGCTGGAGAGTTCTAGAAATGGTCAGTAGTGGGGTTGAGATAAGGTTTTCGTGTCCTATCACTGATAGGATTTCTTTTTTTTTTCCCCACAGAGTTAAGAACTACAAAGGAAAATATTTCAATTAAAGATCATTTGACAACCAGTGGACTTTTTGATGTGGCCTCTTCGCTGGGGGACCTAGCTCCCTTGTGGCCAGATGATTAGTGGGGTTAAGGTGGTAGAACCTGGGGAAGTAGTAATGTTGGCAGTAAGCTTCTTGTGGGTAACAGATTTCTGGGCTGTGTGACTGTTCTGAGGGAGGGGTGGGGGAGTGAAGATAACTCACCTGCCTCTGAACCAGGGAAAGCGTGGTGATCATCAGGCTGCCCCTCCCTCGTAGGTTCCATAGAAAGGGATGTGCCTTATGGAGAGATTTTAATAGCTTCTGACTCTACTTCACTGTCCTTTTCCTGGGGCTGTTTCCTTTAAATCAGTAACAAGCACAGTTCATAAAGTGGACACATAGAGCATTGCATTGTTCCCTGAGTTGCATCTGTGTCTAGATTTTCATGTCTATCATTAGGGAGTGAATGTTTTCCCAATCGCTAATGAGAGTGCAGTGTTTAATCGTGACCCTGGAATCCCTTGATTTTACTCCCCCCCCAAATCAGATACATTAGTGGTCCCATTATAGAGAAATGCTCCTTCCTGGTCAGTGTTCTTGGTTCTTTTTCAATAGCCCGCATTTTAGGAGAGAACCATTGCCAAAACATCCAGCCTTTAAGTAGAAACCAAGTTGTTCCTTGACCATGTATATACACCAAGGTTTCTGAAGTGCTTGCTACAGAAAAAAGTACTTTGGCCCACTGAATGCAGGTAACTAAAATGGAGTTGGGTTATTTAAGCTAATGGAAGA
Organism: Craseonycteris thonglongyai; assembly: GCA_004027555.1. NCBI lineage: Eukaryota > Metazoa > Chordata > Mammalia > Chiroptera > Craseonycteridae > Craseonycteris > Craseonycteris thonglongyai. Next base: position 143,563 of record PVKE010000120.1, on the reverse strand, counting down.
TAGTAAGGAAAGAAAGCTGAGACCTTGTGATATGTAAAAATCTGACTTTATTAAAGGTGCTTTTCGCCTGTGGCTCTGGGCTACTGACTCAAAGTCACATGTCTCCAGATGCATTCAAACTACCTGCATTTACCTGTCAGGTCTCAATCTATGTTGGTTATATTCCTAGCTCCTTGCCAGCATGGAGTCTCTGATGTCTAATGAAGGCTGAACTGCACCTGAAGGCCTTCCTACACCAGCTACATTGGTAGGGTTTCACACCAGTGTGAATTCTCTGATGCTGACTAAGGGATGAACTCTGGTTAAATGCTTTTCCACACTCATTGCACTCATAGGGTTTTTCTCCAGTGTGAATTATGTGATGTCGAATAAGGGCTGAGCTCTCGCTGAAGAATTTCCCGCATTCATTACATTTATATGGCTTCTCCCCAGTGTGGGTCTTCTGATGGATTATGAGGTTAGTACTTTGGCTGAAGGCCTTCCCACACTCACTGCACTCGTAGGGTTTCTCTCCTGTGTGCGTCCTCTGATGGTTTGTGAGGTTTGCGCTCTGGCTAAAGGCCTTCCCACATGTGCTACATTTGTACGGTTTCTCTCCTGTGTGTATTCTCTGGTGCTGGATGAATGCTGCGCAGTAACTGAAGGCTTTCCCACACTCGCTGCACTTGTAGGGCTTCTCCCCCGTGTGCGTCCTCTGGTGGTTGGTGAGGTTGGCACTGTGACGGAAGGCTTTCCCACAGTCACAGCATTCGTAGGGCTTCTCTCCAGTGTGAATTCTCTGGTGCTGAACGAGGGCTGAACAGTCACTGAAGGCTTTCTCACATTCAGTACATTTGTAGGGCTTTTCCCCACTATGAGTTCGCTGGTGTTTAGTGAGGTTTGCGTTCTGGCTGAAGGCTCTTCCACACTCGCTGCATTTATATGGCTTCTCTCCGGTGTGAATCCTATGGTGCTGGATGAGAGATGAGTTCTGGCTGAAGGCCTTCCCACACTCATTGCACTCGTACGGCTTCTCCCCAGTGTGGCTCTTCTGGTGCTGAGAAAGGGAGGAGCAGTAACTGAAGGCTTTGCCACATTCATTACATGTATACGGTTTCACTCTGTGAAACTGGATTATATCTGAACTTTTCCTGAAGCTTTTTGCTTGTGTTTCACTTTTAAGGGATCTCACCTCCATAGGAACTCTGGGTTGGGGAGAAAGGACTGGTCTCAGATTGGAGCTCTTCCCCAGTTCACTGTTCCTCTGATCTGACTCCCCAGGGGACACCTCTATACGTCTGTCTTGGAATGAGTCTTCAGAAATGTCTTGCTCCAGTGGTGATTCAGGTACAATCTTCAATCTGAAAAGTTTGGAGGCAATTAAAAAATTCATTTGGTGAAAGAAAAGATACGACTGAAGTACAAAGGCTGAAGGAGTTTGGCTGAGCTCTTACGCAGTTTACTACACTTCCTTTTACCCAGAACATTACCACTTTTCCATTCATGAATAATGACCGATGGCCTTTCAGAAACAGCACCCTTTAGTCCCCTTTTCTGAATAGCAGAGGGATGAAATTTACTGTAATCCTCCACCTCAGATGCAATACTCCATTTCTTTCTTTCTGATACCTCTTGCATTTGCCAGGTACTGAGTATCCTCAACCTGTCTTAGTCTCACAGTTCCATGTGGTGGTTTTGGGCTCTCTATAAGGTTTAAATAACTTGCTTTAAAAAGCTGAATGATGCCAACAACATGAATTTTTTCACTTTTCAAATCGAGATTTTAAAAAATGGTTAATTCTAGAGTTGGTTAAGAGTGCAGCATCATAGGATAGACACTGATGCATCTAAATAAATTGGGACAGCCTTTCTGGAAAACAATATGGCTATACTTAATCCTCTTCCCCTTTTCTGTTCTGAACCCCTATCTCCCCACCAGCAACCACTTTGTTGTCTGATGAATTTGTTTTTCACTTGTTTTTTAGATTCCACATATAAGTGAAATCAAATGTTTTGTCTTTTTCTGTTGGACTTCATTCACTTAACATAATACTCCAAGTCCATTTATGTTGCAAATGGCAAGATTTTATTTATAGTTGGTTGATGTTCCATATGTCACCCATCTATTGATGGACTGCTTCACTGGACATCTTGGCTGGTGGTTTCTTTCAATATTTTGAATACTGTATTTTCCAGCGTATAAGACGACTGGGTGTATAAGGCGACCCCCTAATTTTACAGTTAAAACATAGGTTTAGGCCTATATTCGCTGTATAAGACTACCCCCCACTTCCGAGGCTGTAGTCTTATACAGCGAATATAGGCCTAAACCTATGTTTTAACTGTAAAATTAGGGGGTCGCCTTATACGCCCGGTCGTCTTATACGCCGGAAAATACGGTATATCATCCTACCCTACTGGACTGTACGGCTGCTACTGAGAAATCTGACAATTATCTGATGGGTTTTCTTTTGTAGGTTATTGTCTTTTGACTTTTTTTAAGACAGTTTTCCTGTGTCTTAGATGTGTTTTTGCATTGGGATAATTACATGTTCTGGTAGCTTCCTGTTTTTGGGAGAGGCTCTCTGTTCCATCTTCCGATATACCCATTGTCCTTATGGTGCTCTTTCTAATGGAGTCAGATAGCTCTTATGTCTGGTCTGCTCTATGTCTAAGGCTTTTTAATGTAATCTCATTTCTTGAGTTCTTCAGCTGCAGAATTTAATTCCTTTTAAAGTTTCAGTCTCTTTGGTAAAGTACTCCTTTTGTTTGTAAATTTTACCCCTGAGCTCACTGAACTGCCTCATGAGTTTTCTTGTATCTCACTGAGTTTCTTCATGACAGAAATCTTGGAAACCAGTCTTCTGGGACTTTGAGATTGGTTTCTGGTCACATGAAAGTTAGCATGTTACCTTGGTTGTTCATGGTACTTGGGTTGTTCTCTGCCTATGCATTTCAGATAGTGGACTCTAGTTTAGATACTGCTTTTTTAAAAGATTTATTCTGTTGTCAGAGAGAGAAGGGGGAGGGCCCAGAGCAGTCTCCACAGCTGTACATTATTAGTTTTGACATAGTTTCCATTCCACACCAGGTGGATGTGGGGCTGCGTGGGGCAGGAACCGAACTGGGGTGGGGACCTTGCACATGAGGTGTACAAGGTGTACCCCAGTTCAGCATATGGGTCTGCGTGGGCCAGGGCCGGGACCTGATCCCCCCTAGACCTTGCAGTTGCAAGGTATCTCCACATGCCTAGATACTGTTTTGATTTTCAGCAGGTTGATAATTAAGAGGTATTTGTTTCTCAGTAGATGGCGACATAGTATGTTTTTGTTACCTGCCCTAATTGCACATCAGGGGTCCTGGTGGGTCCACCTGCTGTGTTTGGGTCTCCTCAGTCTCTGGGCATAACCACCGTGGTGGTGGTGGTGGTGGTGGTGGTAGCAGCAGCAGCAGCAGCAGCAGCAGCTGGGTTCACAAGCCTGCAGTGCTAACAGCATCACTGCTGTTAGATGCCTCTGCTGCTAATACCAGGCTCTGCTGCTGTTATGGGGGATGTGGGAGGGCGGGGGAGGCTGATTCTTGGGCACCAGTGCTGCTTCTGCCCTTCTTACTCTCTGCAGGGCCATATTATAGTACAGGGGCCACACCTTTGACTTCTCCCCTGCTGTTGGGTGGGGTAGTGGCAGCTGCTGCTGCATCTTCAGATACTTCCCTATGCATTCTGATATGCCTGCCTTCAGAGGGGCTGCTGCATGGACCTTTTGGGAATGTTTGTGTTGAGCAAAAGAACCTTTGTTGGATTACAGACGTTTTATTTTATTTTTGACAGAGAAGGGGGGAGGGCCCAAAGCAGTCTCGATAGTAGTATGGTCATCAATTTTTTGTTTCATTCCATTCAGGTGGGCGGGGGGCCTCCTGCATGGGAGGCATGCCCCCATGAGCTGAGAGCCAAAACAGCCTCCCACATGGGAAGCTCACTCTGGCAAGAACCGAACTGGGGGCTATACCCCCAGTTCAGTATATGGGTCTGCATGGGCCAGGATTCGATCCTCGGACCATGGGGCTACAAAGTGAAGGCTTAACTTGCTGAGCAGCCATCCTGGCATCCCCCATGATTTCTTTACATAGGTTTCCTGTCTTTTCTGGGACCCCTATGATTTGAATAGTTGTATACTTACAGTGTCCCCTAGATCGCTAAAACTATCATTTTCATAATTTTCATTGCTGTTTAATTGGCTGATTTCCACTAACTTGTCTTCCATCTTGCTGACTCGACTCATACATTAGCAAATCTGGTGTTTCCCTCCAGGATATTTTTCATTTCATTTATTCAGTTCCGGTTGGTTTTTATATTGTCTATTTCTGTTGAAGTTCTGAGTTCATCTATTCTGAGTTTGTTGAACATCCTTATAACCACTGTTTTGAAATCTGGTAGATTGCTTATCTCTGTTTCATTTAGTTATATATATATATATATATTTTTTTTTTATATCTTTTTATATTTATAGAGTAATTATTTTATCTTCAGTGCATATTTATTTTTATTTTACTTTTGACAGATAGAGAGACAGAGACAGAGACAGCTAGAGAACCGAACTGTGGGAACTCCCCAGTTCAGCATGTGGGTCCGCCTGGGCCGGAGCCGGGATTTGATCCTCGGGGCCTCAAAGCGAGCGCTCAACCCGCTGAGTCGTCCCGGCTTTCCCATATTTATTTTTTTAAGATTTATTATTTGAGAGAAGGTGAGAGACAGAGAGCTGGGGTGCGAGCAAAGCAGTCTCCATGGTTGTACAACATTAGTTTTGAAACAATTTCATTCCACACAAGTAAGATGTGGGGCTGCACTGGTTGGAACTGAACTGGGAGGCAAGAACCTTAGCCTGCCATCCTGGTGGTTACCAGTTGTATATTTATGTGGGCCAGGATTTGATCCTCAGACCTCAGTGCTCAACCTGTTGAGCTATCCCAGCATCCCCTCATTTATTTTTCTGGGATTTTGTCCTGTACTTGCACTTGGAATGCATTTCTCAGTCTTCTCATTTTGGCTGTCTTATTTCTATGAATCAGGCAGAATGGCTATCTGACCTGAAGGGGAGTGGCCTCTATGAGCTTCCCCTTTATGTAGATCATGATGTCCAACCTGTGGTCCAGGATGGCCTTGAATGTGGCCCAACACATATTTGTAAACTTTATTAAAACATTGATATTTTCTAAGCTCATCAGCTACGGTTAGTGTATTTTATTTGTGGCTCAAGACAGTTCTTATAGTATGGCCCAGCGAAGCCAAAAGGTATGTTTGACAGGTCAGCTGAAAGAGGCATGGGGCTGGCTCAAGGGAGACCTGGGGGGATGGGGGTAAGGGTCACTTTGGCAGGCAAGGTGAAGCTGGGGCAGGCGTGGACCATGTGCAGTCCCATGGGTAAGCCTTGGCAAGTTTGCTGGGGTTGTAGTTGGAACAGGCTTAGGCCACAGGGAGCTCTAGTTAAGCCCCCACTGGGGTTGCCTTAGGCTGGTTGGAGCTTGTAGTTGGAGTGGGCTTGGACCATGGGGAGTCCTGGGGACAGCCCACATTGGAGCTGCTGTTGGAGGGCCTCAGGCCAAGTGGAGTCCTAGAGGCAAGCCACACTGGCCCCTAACTATAGTGGGGGTGAGCCACAGGAAGTCCTGGGGCAAGCCATGCTGGGACCACTTCGGTAGACTGGTTGGAACAAGATCAGGGCATGGGAAGGGAGTTCCTGGAACAAGCAGCCTCGAGGCCTGGGGCTACTACTGCTGTAGTGGCTGAGCCACACTCGGACCACTGGAAGTTGTAGCAGCCACAGGGAGTTTCAGGAGCAAGCTGTACTGCATGGGCGTTGTAACTGGGGACACAGTTGTGGGCTGTGGGGAGTTCTGGGGACAGGCTGTGGAACTGGTTTGGGCCTGGGTCTTGGTGTGCACTCTGATAACCTGGCTGGCTGCCTACAGAGCAGCGGTTTCTAACCTTTTTGGCACCAGGAACTGGTTTTGTGGAAGACAATTTTTCCATGGATGGATGCAAGGTGTGGGGCACGTACATGCACAGTTCACAGTAGGGGCCCCGTTGGTATTAGTCTAATTCTGCTACTGATCTGACAGGAGGCAGAGGCTCAGGTATGGTAATGTGAGTGACGGGAAGTAGCTGTAAATACAGATGAAGCTTTGCTTGTCTGCAGCTCACTTGCTGTGCAACCTGGGTACTTAGGTGGTTTTCCACGCCCGTTTGGCAGATGCTCTAGGGTTAGTAAATAGATTTTTTGCATAGTGCAGGTGCCTTTTAAATCACTGGGTGTTTTTTTTTTTTTTTCATTGCTCGCCAGCATAAGCAAGTTTGCAAGTAGGCCCTTCAATGATTCCTCCCTACTGCAGGTCAGTGCACTGAGGGTGGGGTTCCCACAGGACCATGTCTCTGTCTCTTACCCATTTCTATGTGGTCACTAGTTTTTGTGCAGAAGTTGTTCAGTCAGCTCTTTCTTCTTCAGGGGGACTGCTCTGTCTGTTGGGGGTAATTTTGATGTGTTTGTGGGAAGAGGTGAGTTCAGGGTCTCCCTGTGCTGCCATCTTGGACTAGAAGCCCAGGAGTTATCGACTCTTAGCCCTCTTTGAGACCTCATTCAGTGTAAGAGAAGCCTTAAAGTGTGAATTAATGTAAAATATATGGAAGTACTAAAACTAAGTGAAGCATAAGGTCCTAGACAACTGTCTCCTACATAGGGCTCTGCAGGTAAGGGAGTGGAATTTTAGGGAGGGCTAGTGACCTTTTATAAGGGTCAGTTTTCCTGAAGAGATTCTTTCCCTTTCTACTTTATTTCTCAGAGGAGAGACTAGAATAGCAGGGTTAGTTCTAAGTACTCTTTCTTTGAATTTCATACAGAATCTTTTTTCTTTCTTAGTTTCTTTAAAGATTTATTTTTATTGTTTTTGACAGAGAAGGGGGAGGGTCATACAGAATTTTGACCCACACTCCACCTCTTTAGTAGTTGTGTGACATTGGACAAATGACTCTCTCCGTACCTTACACTAATTATCCGTAAATATAGCTCTCATTAAACAAGTCAGAGCACATAATGGACCCAGAACAGTAACTACCTGAGGAATAGTGTTACATTAGCGCTTGTTATTATCTTGGACATTTTTCTTGTAACCCATCTTAAATAACTTCCCATTAAGCATAACTGCCCTCTAAGGTGCACATGCATACTCATGCCCAATCTACCACAAACACAGAAGTCCCCATTTTAGGTTTGAGAGCAGCTCTATGCATTTGATCCTATATAAATGAGCATCTCTGAACAGAAAAGGGATAAAGAAAGTGACAAGAAGCATGGGTGAAAAGGAGTAATTCAGACAATTGTGATTCTTATGAATTGTCATACCTGTGCCCTGAGAGCTGGTTCCTGTTTAAGACTGACTAATGATATTCCAAACTGAATATCCCAAAACAACTGATTTTCCCTTTTAAGCCAGTGTCTTGTCAGTCTTTCTGTTCACCCAAATGCTTAGGCCAGGGTCACCATTAATGCCCTTTACCCTCACATGCAATTCACTAGTGAGTCCCATTGGCTTTAAACAGGCAAATAGGTCCTGAATCCTTACCAGCCGCCATCACCTCTCACTGGAATGTATACACAGACTTGTTCTTATATCTGCTGAGTTACCTTTTTAGACACAAATCAAATATTGTCCCTTACCTTGGCCTCCAAAGCCGTAACACATGCTGTGGCCCAAAATGTTTCCCCCAAATACCCACATGGCTAGTTCATTCTCTATCTTCAGATCTCAGCTCCATTGCCACCTCAGAGTGGTCTTTCCTGATCTAAAATAGCCCCCCACCACAACTATATTCATATTCTCACCTTTGTACCCTCTGTCACTGTTCCCTTTGTCAAAAGTACTGATAATGTGTTTCAAACAGGCTTTTGCTTCCAAGAATCTCACTAGCTTAATGCTTACTTACCTGGACAGGTGCTCCTTAGGCCTCCTCCTCTCAGCATCCATGGCCCTTCCCTTTGTTCCAGCTGGGGGTTCATGCTTGGCTGGGAAACGGGAAGTCCTGTTCAAGGGAAGAAAAATGGGCTTTAGAGATTTAAGTATAAAGTGTTACCCAGAACTTGAGTAGAAACAGGTCAGTTAGGTCATTAATTTTCCACTCAGCAAATGTTTATTGTGCACATGGTGCCAATGTCTTGGTGAAGTATTTCTGGAGGCAGCTAAAGAAATAGACTCAAGGAGGGGGTCAAGCCAGGGAGTTGAATTAAGCCCACAAAGCAAACTATTTAGGAAGACGAACTTAACGGACTATGGAGGGAACTGGCCTGAAGGTTATCCCAATCCTGGGAAATGGTGAGGTGCAACCTTGGGAGCAAAGTGAAAATGCCTATTTCCCAACCAAGAATGCAGAGACCTTTTCCTAGGGAACGAGGAGGAATATCGGTAAACATATCCCTCTAGGATGTCAGCAATTCAGGATCAGTCAACACTGGATGGAAAACATCACAGGTTTTCAGAATTGAGCAGATTCTGTATTTTAAATGGTTTCCTTACCCAGTAGGACCAGATTCCCGGACTTTTCTGGGATTCCCTCCTTGAACCTGTCGCTGGGGGCAGGGACTGAGTGCCTCCACTCTTCGTGGGTAAAAGCTATAGTCACATTGCTGAAGGGTGTGGATCCCTGAAACAAGTACATTTCTTGCCCAGTGACCTTAGGGAAAGAGGTGGAGGAACGTGGGTGGGGAGGTTGACAGCCCTGAGTGAGATGGCTAATAGGCCTAGAAAGGATCTTTGAAGGGTTTCAGGCCTTGAGGTAGTTCCAGAAAAGCACCAAGTGCCTAACATGACGGGATACTGACACACAGAAATAGAACAGTATTTTGCTTTTACATTTGTAATTCTGGTAGATTGTACATGAGAATAAATACAAAAGTATGTACATTAGGGCTGTCCGGAAAGTATCCAGCCATATTGACATACCGTAGGTTAGATTTTTTCTGGACTAACAGCTGTTTGGGAATAAGCCATTATAGAAGAAAATTAGCATGTGTGACTACACAATGAAAAATCTGGTGCAAATTAGCAAAGGAGTGAAAGCTGAATGTTTTGTTTTCAGAACAGTTAATACATAGTCCTGAGAACTCAGACATTAGATAGCACGGCAGGAGAGCCAGGCACGTATGTAACCACCTGTAATAGTGTGTCAAGATGGATAGACCAGTTCATAGGGTAGGAGAAAAGGAATCCTGGGTGGTGGGGAGGTGGGTGACAGGGAAGACCACAGAGAGAAGGCAATCACTGAGCTGGCTTTGCAGAAGATCCCATGATCCCAGGAGCACGAGAAGGAAATCCAAGGCAGGGGAGGCACCATGAGCCAAGGCATAGAGGTGAGAAAGCCTGTGTGTCTTATTTTCAGCTCAGGGATGGGTACCTCCATTCTGGGTGTCACCCTTCCCTTGGGCTCCCCACAAGCCAGTTGCCTACCCACTCTTCCCCTTCACTACCTTCCCACTTCTCTCCATGCCCTTGTCACTGCTTTGTTTTCCTTTTTAAAAAAAGATTTATTGTTTTTTGATTCAGACAGAAAGGGGAGTGCCCAGAGCAGTCTCCACAGTTGTATGTCAACAGTTTTTGTCATGGTTTCCTGGTTTCCTTCTACACAGGTGGGTGGGGGGCCTCCTGTATGAGAAGCCTACCCCCTCGAGCCAGGGGCTGAACCGGGGGGCTAGAACTGAACTGAGGCCTCCCACATGGGAAGCACACCCCAGTTTAGCATATGGGTCTACACAGGCCAGGGCCAGTATTCGACCCTTGATCCCTGTGGCTGCAAAGCAAGCGCTTTACCTTGCTGAGCCATCCCAGCTTCCCCACACTGCCTTGTTTTAAACCAACATCATATCCAAATTAGAACTAGTCTCCTGACCTAATTTTACCTGTCCTTCCAATCCTTCCTTCACACTGCAAAATGCATTAAGTGGGGAAAAGAAGGTCATTTTAAAAAATGTTTAAAAACATTTAGGTCATTTTTATAATAGAAAAATCCACTATAGATGTGTCATGAACTTAATAATTCATAAAGGAAGAACTAGGAAGTTAAAGGAGAAATTTAAAGTACTACAGCTATGAGAGAAATGTTCAAATAACTCAGTTGTTGACAGTCAATACTAAATAAAAATGAAAGGTATGGAAGAATCTGAACAATTTAATAAGGCTGTGCTACTAGAGCCATTGAACCCTGTGCCCTGCAGTCATAACATTATACGTCTGGGTAGTATCTTATTTTGACAAGAGACTGGTCTCATAGAGCACAGACCAGCTGAATGTGCAGAGAAACCAGTCACAATTTTTGGAATATCTAAAAAAAATAAAAGACCTACAGCAAAACCTTTCAATATAAACAGGGAAGAAAATGAATTAGGGATTCAATTCAAGAGGTAAAAAAAATGAATTTTAGGGGATGTCGGGATAGCTCAGTGTGTTAAGCCTTGTAGTCCTGGGGTCCCTGGATCAAATCCTGCCAGCCCATATGCAGAACTGGGATGTGGCCCCCGTTTGGTTCTCACCGGGGTGAGCTTCCCATGTGGGAGGCCCCTGATTTGGACCCCAGCTCACAGGGGCATGTCTCCCATGTGAGAGGCCCCCGGTTCCTGCACTGCGCGGCCCCCACCCACCTGTGTGGAATGAAACTCAAAAACTGATGACCTTACAACTTGCCTCCCCACCTCCCCCTTCTCTGTCAAAAACAAATGTTAAAAAATGAATTGGGGGGAAGCTGGGATGGCTCAATGGGTTAAGCGTTCACTTTGCAGCCCCGGGGACCAAGGATCAAATAGTAGCCCTGGCCTGTGCGGACCCATATGCTGAACTGGGGAGTGTCCCCAGTTCAGTTCTCACCGGGGCGAGACCCTGGCCCAGTTCCTACCCTGTGCAGCCCCGCACCCACCTGTGGTATGAAACTATGTGGAAAAACCAATGATGTACAACTATGGAGACTGTTCTGGGCCCTCCCCCTTCTCTCTGTCTCAGTATCTCTCTCTCTCTCTGTCAAAAACAATAAAAAAAAAAAATGAATTGGCTCTCCAAATTTAACGTATGTACATAGTCAAAAGAAGGGGTAATAATCAAGTGGGATTCATCCCAGAAACACAGGTTGGTTCAATATATAAAAACCAACACATCATATTAATACAAAGGAGAAACACACACATACCGTAATCATCTCAGACACCAAAAAGATTATTTTACAAAATCTGACACTTTCATGATGAAACATTCAATAAACTAGGAACAGCAGAGAACTTCACTTGAGAGGGCATCTATGAAAAGCCCAGAGCTAACATGCTTAAGAAAGCCTAATGCTTTTCTCCTAAGATCAGAAACAAGACAAGGATGTCTGCTCCTGCCACATTTATTCAGTATTTTACTGATAGTTTTACTCAGGGCAATTAGGTAAGAAAAAAAAGGAATCCAGATTGGAAAGGAAGAATTAAAACTATTCATGATGACATGATTTTGTATATAGAAAAGGAAGCTATAAAACTATCACAGATATGTTCAGCAAGGTTGCAGGATACAAGATGAATTTACAATAAAGAGACAGCTACTTAAAAATGGGCAAGATTTGAATGGACATTCCTCTAGCTATATCTCTATACCCTGGCAATGAATGATCCAAAAATGAAATTTAAAAAATTCCATTTATAAGAATTTAAAAAAGTACCAGGAATAAAATTGGCAAAGTGCAAGACATGTACACTGAAAACTACCAAATACTGTTGAGTCAATGCAATGCCCATCAAAATCCCAGTCAGCTTTTTTATAGAAATGGATGAACTGATCTAAAATTAATAAGAAAATGCAAACAATTGGGTAAAAGAACTAAGTTGAAGGACTCAATATCAAAGCTTTCTACAAAATAACACTAGTAGTATGGTACTGGTATAAGGAAAGATGTATAGATCAATGGAAAAGAACTGAAGCACATTTCTGGACAACTGATTTTTCAACAAGAGTGCCAAGAATTTAAATGGGAGGATAGAAGTGAATAAAGTTAGACTTCTGCCTTGCACCACTAATAAAAAGTAACTCAAAATGGATCAAAGACCTAAAGTAAAAGGTAAAACTACTAGAAAACGTAAGTATAAATCTTTATGACCTTTACTTAGGGAACAGCTTCCTTAGTTATGGCATCAAAAGCACAAAACAATAGGGAAGCTGGGATGGCTCAGTGGTTCGAGCCCTCGCTTTGCAGCCCCAGGGACTGGGGGCCAAGTCCTAGCCCTGGCCTGTGCAGCCCTTGTGCTGAATTGGGGTGTGCTTCCCATGTGGGAGGCCCCCAGTTCGGTTCTCTTCTCCCCCCGACTCCCTGGCCCTGTTCACCCCCTGGCTTGAAGAGGGTGTGCCTCTTAGGCAGGAGGCCCCTGCCCACCTGTGTGGAATGAAACTATGTCAAAAACAGGAACAGCTGTGGATACTGCTCTGGGCCTTCCCCCTTTCCCCTGTCTTTGTCAGAAGCAATAAAATCTTAAGAAATAAAAACGATTTAATAAAAATATAAAAACTGCTTTAAAGGACATTATCAAGAAAGTGAAAAAATGGGGGATACTGGGATGTACTGGGATGGCTCAGTGGGTTGAGTGCTTGCTTTGCAGTCCCGAGGTCTGAATACCATCCGTAGCCCATGCAGACCCACATGCTGAATTGCAGTGTGCTTCGTGTATGGGGTCCCCCCAGTTCAGCTCCTGACTCTCAGGGGCGTGCCTCCCATGCAGGAGGCCCCGGCCCAGTTCCAGACCTGCGTGTTCTTGAGCTCACCTGTGTAGAATGAAACTGTCGAAAAACTGATGAACAAATAATGGAGACTGCTCTGGGCCCTCCCCTTCTGTCTCTTTCTCTCAAAAACAATGAAATACAAATAAATAACCATAGAATAGGAATATCTGCAAGTCATATATCTTCTAAGAGTCCAATCTTGAATATATAAAGAACTCTTACAACTCAATAAAAAGATAACCCAATTTCAAAATGGGCAAAGGGTTTGAATAGATATTTCTACAAGCAAGATACACAAACACCCAAGAGGTACACAAAAAGATGTATATCATTAATCACTGGAGACATGCATATCAAAACCACAATGAGGTACTAGTTCACACAAAACAAGTGATGAGGATGTAGAGAAATTAGAACACTAGGCATTGCTACCAGGAATGCAAAATGGTGCAGCCACAGTGGAAAACAGTTTTGCTGTTCCTCAGCCAGGGGCTGAACTGGGGACGAGACCCGAGCTGGGGGTCTCTGCATGGGAGGCGCACACCAGTTCAACATGTGGGTCCGCATAGGCCGGAGCTGGGATTCGATCCTGTCACCGGGGCTGCAAGGCGAGCGCTTGACCCGCTGAGCCATCCCGGTTCCTCCCCCACTCCCAATTTTTTTACTCAAGGAAAATGGAAAGATGAACCACTCAGTCTGCCCCAGGTCTCCAAGAAGCCAGTTCTTCAGCAAACCGTTCCCTCTACCACTCACCTTCCTCCAGCATTTGGGTCTCATCACGCACCACCGCCTCCTAGCAGTTCTCGGCGTCAGCGTCGCTTCACTGCAGCTCCAACCGCCCGACTCTTCTCTCCGGTCTCTCCCCTCCGAGGGCAGGTCTGAGCCTGCGGTGCTGGGTCCTGGAAGCTCCGGTAGGACCTGTCCGGCTGGGTCTTTCACTGTCTCCCAAGTCACAGCCAGATCTCGGCTAGGGAGCCTGAGGCGCAACCAACGACTAGGTCTCAAGCAGAACAACGCGTGAAAAAAGCCGCTACCGACTACAAACCCGAGCTCAAAAACTGGTTGGTAGCAGGTACAGCACTACCAAACTCCCGAGTCCGGTTCTGGCGCCAAAGGGGACGCGCATGAATAGCGTCACTTCCGGTAGTGCGCATATGCCTCCCCGCCCCATCGGACTCCATTTCCCAGAAGTCTCCGGGCTCTCGGTCAAAGCCTTTTTCTCCCCGTGCCAGCTTTGTGAACGAACCACACAGCGTCGTGGACCGCGCTTTATAGAGAGGCTTCCGCCAGTTCTTGCTCCCAAAATTTATTTCCCATTACGCTTTTTGCCCATGCTCTTCAGGGCCACCGGAAGCCAACGGCTGTTTCTTCTGAGACAGGAAGCGACTTGGGCGCGAAGGATCCTGGGAGTGGTAGTTTTAGCGCAAGCACAGCTCTAAAGCCATCTGGGCGCCTGATTGATTTTTCAGTGGTTCAGGCTCTCAGAACCAGGTGGCGGGTTTTTTCTCCTGGAAACCTCCAGCTCAGGCCCCATCCCAGCCACCTTCACGGTCCTATTAAGCCCTACGGAAAGTTTGGAAAGAGTAAAGGAAATGTGGGTTCGCCTGTCAACGTGAACAGGGCAGCCGCGGGTTGATGGCCGGGATCAGCAAGAGGGAACTTCAGTAATTTCATAGGCAGAAACACACTTTAATAGTGTTTGATCAGCATTGTTACGAGAGGATATTCCTGAATATTCTGTCCCTTGGAGGCTTATCTATGTACCAGGGAATATTTCAATGGGCTTCCTCAGAGCATTGATGAAATTTCTCCTCAAGCCTGTTGAAAATGCCTCACTGCTCAAACAATTTTCTGACGATCAATTCAGGTGTAGAGGGAATGCATTTCCTGGGGTGCTGGAACGAGTTTGGAAGTCCTAAGTCCTCTTCATTTTGTGTTGTCTCTTTCAGTCACAGCTGGGAGCGTTTTTGCCAATATACTTTTCTTAACTTTGTGGGTCCTCTATGACTCTTACTGGGATTCACTCCATTAGGCAAGTCACACCCACAGATCCCTCTGAGATAAGCCCTTCTCTATTTCGGGCTTCTGAAATTTTGGGCTTGCAACTTTAGAGATCAGAAGTCTGAGATGGATCTCATTGGGTTAAAATCAAGGCGCTGGCAGGCTTACATTCCTTCTGGAGGCTCTAGGGGGAATCTGTTTACTTTGAGGTGACTTGTCCAGGTCCCGATTTTTAACAATCTGTCCCGCGTCCCGCGGCGTTTTAAAAAAGTCCCGATTTTTGGAAAGAATGCACGACAAGCTAGGGAATGGCGGGAGATAGACCAAATTTTAAATCAAGAACCCCCTCCCCCGCCGGTCAATAGTGTCCCGCTTTACCAATGTTACCATCTGGTCACCTTAGACTTTACTTGCCTTTTCCAGCTTCCAGAGGCTGCCTGCGTTCCTTGACTTGTGGCCCCTTCCAACTGGTGCTGTTCTCCCCGCAGCCACAGGCCCAGTAGGTGCTAACCCAAAGTGGCCAGGAGGCGGCAGCAGAGGGGCTCCTGCCTTAGCACTGCGATCACCGAGAGGTGGCGGAGTGCTGCCAGCTTCAGCTGATGCAACCCCGCCTGTGGTCACTGGGTGGCGTTAGGGCGGTGCTTGCCTCAGGTTCGCAGAAGCCAGGGTTCTCCTGGAAGTTGTTCCGGGAGGCGGGGGTGGAAGATGGTGGGCAGTTCAGATTTCTACTCAGTTATCCAGTACAAAGACCAGTCTCCTGTGGGCTGGATAAAGCACAGCTTCTGCTGCACCTGTCTTCTGGGGACATTCTATCCTGCCCCTCTTCTCCATGGCCCTGTGTCTTGCGGTGCTGGGCTGGGCTCCTGGCAGAGATACAGGGCTGCAAGTTGGGGCTGGCTCTTGGTCCCTAAGGCATCTTGTGCTCTGATGGAAATGTCCCAGCAGAGTCTAGGGGGACCTCTGAAGAGTGTGTGCGTTCACAGTCCTTGGAACCTATAGCAGGTGCCGGCAGCAATTGGGTTGTAAGGAGCAGTTTGCTGAGGGAGCAGGGTATGAAATAGGATATAAGGAGACAAATGTGTTGATTTCCTTAGTCCCTTTAAGAGGCAGCCCCACACCAGCCTTGCACACAGCTCCCCCCACCGCACCCCCACCAGCTAATTGAACACTTACTCTGTGACACCCTCAGTTCCAAGTGCTTTACGTACTTATCTTTCATCCTCCCAAGGGTCCTGTGAGGGAGATCGCATCATTATGCCCATTTTACAGACGAGTAAGCCATTTTACAGGCTTAGCAAGGTTAAGTGGCTTGTCCAGGTCACACGAGTGGAGCTTGAACCAAGTCCACTCACTCTGGCTCACCACGCTGCCGGGGCTCCTGGCCCCTGGATTAGAGGACAGTGGCCAAGGTAGAGTGGAAGCTACGCGACGTTTTCCTTGCCCACAAGTTTAGCTGTCTGCCTTGCGGCCTGCAGGTGGGGCTGACCCAGACCCCCGCCTTCCCTCTGGTCCTGGGCCAGCCCCGTCTATACGAGTTGGGGAGGGTGACGCAGGGGCTGGGAGCAGCCTCTGCCTGAGGCTCTGTGTCAGGAAGGTATCCAGCACCAGAACCAGTCTTCTGGGATGGCTAAGAGCGGGTGGCCTGTCACACTGAGTTCAGTGAGGCTGGGAGTTGCACAGGTGTCCCAGGCATTAGACACCTGATGTGCGCCCGGACCTGTCTGAAGCTCCTGCTCCTTGGGGTTTGGTGCTGACCCACCGAGACCATGGGGAGTAGGTTCCTCTGAGACACAGCCAGGGTGTAACCTCTTGGGGGTGCAGTCTAAGAGACGGAACAACAGCTTTGATGATGCACAAGTCCTTTGAGCAGCAAATTAGGCCTCTAAGGTTTTTATCTGAAGAAATTATTGGGATGCTGGGATAGCTCAACAGGTTGAGTGCTTGCCTTGCAACCTCGAAGTCTGGGGCTCGAATCCCAGCCCCGGCCTGGCCTGTGTAATCCCATAGCTAGGGTGACCAGATGTCCCGCTTTTGGCGGGACAGTCCCGATTTTTAACATTTTGTCCCGCATCCCGTGGTGTTTTAAAAAAGTCCCGAGTTTTGGAAAGAATGCATGACAAGCTAGGGAACGGCGGGAGACAGACCAAGTTTTGAATCAAGAACCCCCTCCCCCTGGTCAATGGTGTCCCGCTTTACCAATGTGAACATCTGGTCACCTTACGGCATAGGCTGAACTGCGGTGCAGCTGGTAACCACTGGGATGGTGGCGAAGGATCTCGCCTCCCATCAGGGGGAGGCACCCGGTTCAGTTTCTGCTCTGCACGGCCCCACATCCACCTGTGTGGAATGAAAGCACGTCACAGCTAATGATGTACAACTGTGGAGACTGCTCCGGGCCCTCCCCTTTCTCTCACCTTAATCAAATAAATTTTAAAAAAAAGTCTGGTTGCCTCCCCACATGTCTAGTTCTCTCTCCCACTCTGTCATCTCCTCCAACTCCATCATCTCCCTTATCCCCATCACCTCTGCATCTGTTTCCTAGGGCTAATGTGGCAAATACCAGACTGAGTGGCTCAAAAGACACAACTCCGCTTCCTCACAGTTGGAAGGAGGGCGGGACGTGAACAAGGCGCTGGCTGAGCTGGTTCCAGAGGGCTCTCTCCTTGGCTGGCACAGGGCCGTCTTTGCCATGTGTCCACATGCTGTTCCCTCTGTGTGTGTCTGTGTCCTGATTGCTTATATGGAACCAGTCACGACCTCATTTTACCTTAATTATCTATTTAAAGGCCACATCTCTAAATATAGTCACACTCTAAGGCACTGGGGGTTAGTCCTCTTTCGTGAGTGTCTTTAGTTGCACTGTTGTGGCTGCCTCCGTGTCCTGAATTGATTCAAAACTTTTACCTTTCATGGTCATTTTGACTTTGGGGAAGAGCCAGAAGTAGTGTGATGCCAGATCCGGTGAATAAGGTGGATGAAGACTCGCCGTCATGTTTTTATTTGAGAGCAGTTGCCATACCAGAAACGATGTGTGACACGGAGTGTTATGATGGAGGATGAAACCATTTGCTCGCCTCTCACAAAAGAGGACTTCCAGAACAACTTCAGAAAGTGGCAAGAGGGGAAGCCAGGGTGGCTCAGCGGGTTAAGCGCTCGCTTTGCAGCCCTGGGGACCGAGGATCCAATCCTGGCCCTGGCCCATGAGGACCCATGTGCTGAACTGAGGTGTGCTTCCCTTGAAGGAGGCCCCTGCCCACCTGTGTGGAACAAAACCACGTTGAAAAACTGATGACGTACCACTATGGAGACTGCTCTGGGCCCTCCCCCTTCTCTTTGCCTCTGTCTCTCTGTCTCTGTCAAAAACAATAAAATTAATCTTTGAAAAGGAAAGTGGCAAGAACGATGGGATAAGTGTGTTCAAAGCACGGGGGAAAATTCTGAGAGGGATTAATGGCAATGTGTATTATAATAATTTTTAAAATTTAAACATTCACTGTGTTTTTTGGATTACACCTCATTTGAATTTTAGGGGGACACAATTTGGTCCATAATGGTTATGGATAAAGATGGAGATGGCTCCATCTTTATCTCCATTTCCTTCCTCACTGTCATTTCCACCTTTATTCACATCACCTCCCTCTCTAAATTCTATCTCATCTCTGTCACTATCATCTTTCTTATCTCCATCATTTCTCATCTCTATCGATTTTCTCGTCTCTCCTCCATTTCATGTCTTCTCTCTCTCTCCCTCTATCATCTTCCTCATCTGTCTCTAAATCTGTATCTATTTAATAGCAGAATTATCAGTAAGCAGAAAACTGGAAACAATCTATATGAGGTTGGTCTAAGTTCTGATACATTTATTTTTTATAAAGATTTATTTTTATTGTTTTTGACAGAGAGAGAGAGAGAGAGAGAGAGAGAGAGAGAGAGAGAGAGAGAGAGAGAAGGGGGAGGGCCCAGAGCAGTCTCCATAGTTGACATTAGTTTTTCATATAGTTTCACTCCACAGGCGGGCACAGGGCTGCACAGGGCAGGAACTGGGCCGGGAGCCTCCCACATAGCCCCTCATAGGTCCCGGCAGGAACTGAACTGGGGGGCCACACCCCAGCTCAGCATGTGGGTCCGCAGGGGCCAGAGCCGGGATTCGATCCTCAATGTCCAGGGCTGCAAAGCAAGCGCTTAACCCGCTGAGCCATCCCAGCTTCCCCTGATATATTTATATAATGAAATAATCTTAAGTTCAACAATGATTTCATTTCTTCAATGCTATTCTTTGCTATGTACCATGATTCTAATGATAAACAAATACATCATCATTGAAAGAATGGAGAAAGCTTACATTTCAAATTGGGGGACTGAACTTAGACATTTACCTCCTTTTTTCTTCTTCCAAATCCCATGAAACGACTGTGAAGCTGTATAAAAGGGAACCAGTTCATAACAGAACTGAGAACAGGTGTGTGCACGAGCGAGCGTGTGTAGGGTGCACGAGCTCCCACCATCAAACCCTAGTTCTTCATTGCTGAATGTGGGCGGCTAAAGGTCAACTGCTATTGGAGCTAAACCAGCAGCACAAAAGGACCAAGATAAACCTGATCAAGTGATTCCAGAGGAAAGAGAGAAGACAGTTTTAAAGTTAAATAATAAATAGTATTACTTATAATAGTGAACATGAAGTGGTGAGCCATTCTCGTACACTTCTGGTGGGACTGCAGATAGTGCAGCCACTTTGGAAAACAGTTGGGCAGCTTCTCAAAATAAACATAAATTTACCATATGACCCAGCAGTTCCACTCCATGCAAGGCTTGCACATAAATGTCTATAGCAGCTTTATTCATAATGGCCAAAAACCAGTGGCTCAAATGTCCAATGGAATATTAATCAACAGTAAAAAGAAACGAATTACTGATGCATGAAACAACATGGATGAGTCTAAACAGTCCCTGCAGAGTTAAAGAAGCCAGACTCAAAAGACTGCAAACTATGTGACTCCATCTTTATGACAAAACAAAACTATGGGGACTGCGTATCGGTGGCTGCCAGGGCCACAGGCATTCTGGGGTAATGGGAACGTCCTCTCTGTCGACGCTGATGGTGGCGGTGGGCTGTATACACCGGACCTAAGACATCAAATTTTGTCTTTGTTGAATTTTATGGCATATAAATATGCCTTACTAGGACTCATTCCTTTAAAGTGAAAGTACAAATCCTCACAGAAACCCAAATGGTATTCCATCAAAAAGAGAAGTATAGATGCTGTGAAAGAGGAATGGAGACTGAGAGAGAGTTTAAAATAACTGTCAAAACACCAGTCAAGAGGGAGCTGGAGGGGTGGGTTACACTGAGGCCGGACAAGACCTCAGAACAAGGACGATTACCACGGATAAAGGGCATGTCATGACGATAAAGGCCAGAACCATCAGGAGACTAACAGCCTAACGTGTGCACGCACCTGATGACAGCGCTTCAAGGCACACGAGCGAAAGAAACAGGTCATCTGTAGGTGACCTGATCCCCACTTAAAGGGGCCTGACTGACATTTGTAGCGCACTCCACCCAGGTTACAATGCGGTTTGATGCCTATGGAGCGCTATGCAGACTCTGCCGGGAGTAACAGGCAGTTACCCACACGGAACGTGTGCCCGCACGCAGATGCGTCTGGAAGGCCCCCAGGAATCTGGTCTTTGCTGAAGCTGAAATCAGAGCAGGTGCTGCAGAATCTTCCAGAAACTCGCCCTGGGTCCTGTTCTCCCCAGTGCTCTGCCTGGACCGCACTGCACTTCCACCCCCCTCTCCAGGCTCATAGATGCCGAGGTGGGCACACACTGGGGCTGCCCAGCCGGGGGACGTGAGTAAAGTGGGTACAGAATGGGGAAGCAAATCCAAGATGTTCTTGGCAAGGCTGGTTTACGGAAGGGACAGGAAAACGCCCTTCTCAAACTGCGGCTCACAGAGACCAGGACCTGATTTTTTGAGTCAAATATTTATTTGGCAAAGTCCCTTCCTGATAATGCAGCCACGTGAGGAGAAACAGGCTGTCCCCCCAGCCCCCAAAGGCACCTCCTCCAGAAAAAGGGGAGGCAGGGCCCCCCTCCCCCACTGTCGCTTTCATGTCACTGCGGAGACGGTGTGTGGACTGGACACAGGGCAGGGGCAGCACGGACCCTCCTAAATGTCCCTTCCTCCCGAGTCTCAGGACAGCGGGGAGGGACCCTGGGGGATGAGGTTCCGAGGGGCTGTGGCCCTGGCTCCCTGGGGGGTGCGCAGGGGACTGGGCTCCAGCTGGGGCCCGGCTCCAAGTCACAGGCAGGCTCTGTCCCCTCCAAAGCCCATAGCAATCCAGCTAGGAGGGGCAGCTGCTCCGGGGCGGCGGTTGTCACCGCCCCTCAAAATGGGCTGTGATTTGCTCCAGGGTCTTCCCTTTGGTTTCAGGGACGCAGGAAATCGTGAAAAGGACACTGGCGACGCAGAAGGCCGAGGCGAGCCAGAAAGCACCATAGGGCCTGAGCACCTCCTGCCGAGAGAACCACGTGTGGGCGTGGTCACGGGCCAAGGCCCCGCCCACCTCCCAGAATGGGCTGCGCACTGGCCAGGCTAGACCGTCTGTGGCTGGGGCACAGGCTCACTGTGATGCAGTGACTGCTCCCAGGTCCGAGGCCCCTATCAAGTGACAGCTGGGCTTCTGACTCACAGACGGAGCCTCTACACTTAGCCTTGGCCCTGCCCTCCCAGGACCCTGGAGGGGATGGCTGAGCTAAGGGCAAGCTGAGATGCGGCAGTGTGAGCAACAGAGACACCTGGGCCCACAGGCATGGAAAGAAGGCCGAGCTGTCTCCTTCCGGCAGAGCCCATCCCTCCCAGCCAGCCTCAGCGACAGGCCCCTCCCTTGTCTGCTCCTCTTTCCCAGGGACCTGGGGACCCCTCCCCTCCTCCCTCCAGCCCTTCTCTTGGCCTCTTGGACCCTGCACACTCCCGGGTCACTGTTAGGTCCTTTGCTGCCTCCTCCCTCCTTTGCTGTTGGTCCCCTCCAAGCCCCCGGCCTCTGCCCTGGTCCTCCTGATATGCTCCCCGGGGCAGCCCTGTCCGAGTGCACCAGCCCTGGGCACCCACTCCTTGTGTGATCTGCCTCTGCCTGCCCCAGCCCAGCCTCCTGACGATTCATCCCCACCACTGACCACAGCCATCCCAGCCCTTGTCATAGAGGGAACCCTATCCATCTCATTCACTGCTGTCTCCGGTGCCCTGAACCAGCCAGGATGTGCTAGGTACCAGGATACCTAGGGGACGAGTAACTGAACAAACGGCTTGTCCATCTGCCCCCTCTCCCCCTCTGCTGGGAAGCTCTTTAGGCAGGGACCATGTCTGTGTCATCCATCCACGAGAAGGTGGAGACGGTGGCTCCTAAAAGGAAGGTACTGTCACCCTCCTCCATTTTCATCCAGGGAAGCTGGTTCAGAGAAGGCAAGTGCCACAGCCAAGGTCACACAGCAGGGAAATGGCCAAGGCAGAGTTAGAGCCCAGGCCTGTGGGCTCCAAAGCCAGAGTCCTCTCTGCTTCCAGACTCGTGTCCCCCACATCCATAGGGCAGGCCCACCCTGCTGTCCTCCAAGACAGCCTGAAGTTTCCTGAGTGGCCACAGCCTGGGGTCCCCCTGTGCCCCGGCCCGTCTGTTCCCCTCCCCCCTGACCAGGATGGCTGGTAGGCCTCAGCCTGCACTCAAGGCCACAACCCTGTGTCTCTGCAATGAGAGTAATTCTAGAAGGTGCTTCTCAGCTGACTATGGGAGGGGTGGCCTAGACCTACCATGAGGCTGCTGAACTCTTTTGTCACCAGAAAGGCCATGAGCCAGTTGGTGAGGACGCAGACGCCGGTGGCTATGCCCTTGACGTGCAGAGGGAAGATCTCAGACATGAGGAGCCAGGGGATGGGCCCCCAGCCCACAGCGAAGCCTGTGGGAACAAGAGCAGCATGAGAGCCCACAGGGCCAGACCACCAGCCCGCAGTAGACCTCCAGGCGGAAGCCTCTCCGGGCTGCCCGGCATGGGCTGAGCGGCCCTGGGTTCGAGTCTGGGCCCCCAGCTCTGCACCCTCCTGCTGGGGCCTCACACCAGGCCTGTCACTTCTTATACACAGGTCTCTTCTCTGTAGAATGGGCCGCAGTGGGGATTAAGTGAGAGGAGAGGAGAAGACCTAGCTGGCGTGTGGCACATGGTCAGAGTGAATAACGCAGAGCTGGGGGCCTATACGGGGAGGTGAGGCCAGCAGGCCCGGGACTCCCCGGGAGCTACAGGTACCCCGTGGTGCACGGCGACCCCCTCAGCCCCCAGTCCCCCTCCCCACCCATGGGGCCCCTCCTACCTGCAATGAAGAGGCACATGCTGCCCACCGCTAACCAGGCCAGCCCAACAGCGGCACTGGCGGGCTCCATGGTGGCAGGTGCCAAGAGGTCCGCATGTGACGAGTTGCTGGGGCCACCCTGGGTCATCCTGAAGTAGGCGCCGAAGGCACTCATGCTGAACACCATGACCACCCCTGCAGGCGGAGGGCGGCAGTGGGGGGTGCGGCCCATGGCCCAGCACGTGGCCTGGATGCCTCAGAGAGGGGCAGCGAGGGGTCCCCACCCCAGCCTGGCCCCGCCAGCCCTGGGCCTGGACCTCATCAAACCTCAACAAGCTCCAGGAAGCTCCCAGAAGCAGCCCCTCCCTGGCCTGAGGAAGCAGCAGCAGCACTATTGAAACCCTTCTTCCCCATCAGCCACCAAGTGCTCACGGGCCTCAGCACGAGCGGAGGGCCCCCCGTGGACCCCCTGATCCTCACAGTGGCCCATCGTTACCCGTATTTCGGAGGGGAAGCTGAGGTGCAGGGAGAGGGGTAAAGTCACTTGCCCAAAAAGATCACTAGCTTCCGAGTCACTTTACCTACTGGGCCCTCATTTCCTCCTCGTAAACTGGGGCCCTGCTGGTGCCTTCTTGTAGGCTCATGGTCAAGGTTAAGGTGGGCTGGCGTGAGGCTGTTAGTGCAGGCCTGGTCTAGAACAAACGCTCAGCGAAAGCTCCCGTTGTCTCGTTCTTGTTCTCAGGGACCCTGGGCTCTCTAGCACACGGTGGGGCGCCTGGACCAGCCCCCCTGCACAGGGCTGAACCCTTGTCCTCGGGCCTCACCTGATAAGGCCAGCAGCAGCCTCCGCCCAGCTCTGTCCATGACGAGGGCCGCCACAGCCGTGAACAGCACCTGGATCACACCCACGATGATCGAGGCCAGGCTGCTGTCCTGGGGAGGGTCAGGCCGAGGCGGGTCAGGCCACACCCGCGTGGCATCTGGACGAGGCAGGCCAGGCCAGAGGCTCTTACCTTGAACTTGGCCTCCTCAAAGATGGTGTCTGCATAGAACATGACAGCGTTGATCCCTGACAGCTGCTGGAAGACCATCAGTGCGATGCCGATGAGGAAGGGCTTGTAGATGCCAGGGTGCCTCAGCTGGGCCGGGTGGAAGCCCTGCTCGGCAGAACGGGGCACCAGTCCTTCTCTCTGCCCTCCCCCAAGGGGCACGCTGGCTCTGAGCCTCCCATCGGGGCCCTGTGGAGGCAGTGAGCCTCAGCCTCCTTTCTCGGCCCCTCCTGGGCCTTGGGTCCACAGACAGGTCTCTGCACTGCTATAGCCCCCCTCACCCCCACCCTGGCATTTATAAGGTGACAAGGTCCTCACCTCATGCCCCTTCCTGATTTGTCAGTGGTGGGGGGCACAAGGAGAGTACATGAGCAAAGGGCTGGGGGTCCAGAATCCCACCAGCCTGGGCCTGGGCCCCCCTAGCCCCACAGAATCCTCGCCACCAGCAGGCATGCGCTCTGACTCCCATTTTGCAGATGAAGAAGCTAAGGCTCAACAATGGGACAGTCACCCAGCCGGTAAGTGGCAGAGATGACTTTCTCTCCTACCCTACCACTCCCCACTTAGTGTGCATCTAAGCCTGCAAGTCTGCCCTGCAGTTCCCAGCGCAGCCGTTCTCCTCCTGGGACGGGAAGGTCAAGGCTCGGGGGCAGCCCGGGAGCGGGGCTCGAGCAGGCCTCTGCTCGCTCACACACAGAACATGGGCCCCTCCGTGTGGGAGTGTGTGCACGCACACGTGCAGCCTTGGGAACAGGCTGTGCGGGCCTCCCCTGGCGGCAAGGGGGTGCTAGCTCCCTGACCCCCCACCCCCAGCTCTGCCTCCCAGCCCCTCACCTGGTGCTCAGCCCTGACAGGAGCTTCTTCCCAGCCCTGCTGGGAGCCCCACAGGAACTGCACGGCGGCCACGGCTTCCTGGTGCTTGTGCTGAGCCAGCAAGAAGCGCGGCGTCTCGGGCATGCAGCACATGAGCAGCAGCATGCAGGTGGGGGGCACGCAGCCCAGCACGGCCAGCCAGCGCCACTCCAGGACCCGGCCTGGGGGGGAGGGTGTGTCAGGTGTCAGCCGGCTGAGCCCGCCTGGGCTTTCCCTGCGCGTGCCTGTCCTCTGCCCACCCCAGGGACTCAGCTTAAAGGGTGGGGACCTCACTACCTTTGCACAGCTACCCTCGTGCTTGTTACTGATATTGTCTTTATTGCTGTTGAAATGTGGTAGAAACGAGGGTGGGTACAGGATTATGCCACATCTGCTCAGTAAATATCCAAACAAGGAACAAGGTGCTCCCTATGTAAGGACGGGTCATGGCTCCATTTGTGTAACAGGTCGGGGCTGGAGAACAGATACGCACAGTCCTCATACATGCAGACTCGCCGGAAGGCCACCCAGAGGGAGGAAGGCTGGCTCCCCCGAAGACAACAGGGTCAGGTGGGGGCAACTTTTCACTGACCACCAGTGGATCACACATCACAGAAACTGACCAGTGAAAGTTCAGATTATAATGAACTGGAGATAACGCTATGGGTGTACCGCTACGGTGCATCTGTCCCAAATGTCAAGGCGTTGGCACACTGCTAGGCCCCCAAGGCAGCCAGATGGCGGGCAGGACTCTGAATTAGAGTTGGGATGGGAAGTGGGTAAAACTCCAAAGACCCAGAGCACACGTGGCCTGGGCCCTGGCATGCCCGTCAGGCCAGAAATCCTAATGGTTCTCGTGCCATCCCTTGACAATTCTCATTTGGGGCAGGCACTTTTCATGTGTCACTTAATTTAAACCTTCAACCATCTTGCGGGGTTATCCCCACTTAAAGACGGAAAGCAAGGCTCCCGGGGGCAGTGTGACTAGACCAAGGTCGCACAGTGAGTAAATGGCCGAGGCCGTCCCCGAATCTGGGACTGTCAGATTTGAAGCCGGTCCTTTTTCTCCATCAGTTCTGGTGGAGACACGTCTGCCTCCAGAGCTTCCTCATGCTGGCCCAGCTCTGACACTCAGGTCCCCTGGAGCCACCTCCTTCCTGCTTCAGATCCTGTACTGATATTTCTGAGGGAGACATGTGGGCCCCAAGCTCCTGGGGTGTCTCACCTGCCCTGTGTCCCTGCACAGTGAGGCACTGACCTAACCAGTCAGCCCTCCCCACACCCCTGGAATGGGCTTCCAGTTCTCCCTGGACCTTGGTCCAAACACCCACAGGTCCCAGGGTCTCACTCAGGGAAGTGGTCTGGGAACCTAGCATCTTGGGCACTGTGTGACCTCAGGCAAGTCCCTTGACCTCTCTGACCTTCAGTTTCCACATCTGAAAAGTGGCCACATGGCCATTAATAGAGATCAAAAGAGATAATGTGAAAAGCTTACCTGCCAGGTAGGCTAGGAGGATGCCTATGACGACCATCAGCTGCACACATGAGCCCAGCAGCCCCCGCACTTCAGGGTAGGCAATTTCAGAGATATAGACCTGTGGGCAGTTAAGATGATATAGACCTGGGGCTGCTGCAGGCCCGGGGACCCCTAACTGCAAGTCCCAGGTCAGCAGAGCCTCCCTCCTACTTCCCCACACCCCACCAAGGGATCTGAAGCAGGCGTTTAAAGGGGATTAAGGGTATACATATACACACAGATACACACACACGTACATCCAACAGAACTATGTCCCTTCTTTTATGAGTCGGTAAACTTAAAAAGGGATGTTACTTCTGCTGGACCCTGTGTGTGTGTGTATACATATATATTAATAAATATATTTATGTACCTGGCTGTTGTGGGGGATGGGTGAGTAGGGCACAGGGCTTTTCAAACTTTCATTTAATTGTATGAACTCCCTTGATAAAGTGCAGATTCTGATGCCGTAGGTCTGGGGTGGGACCCAAGACTCTGCCTTTCTAACTAGTGCCAGGTGACACCCAGGCTGCTGGCCCAGTGACAACACTGAGTGGTGCCCTTGGAGAGAAAGCAGGACCCCTTCGCCTCAGTCGCTTCCAAGGTCTGCCAATGCTCCTTCTGGGCTCAGGGGCCTCAAAGGCCTCACCGTGCTTCCAGGTTATTCCATACTTTATTACATGACTTAGACAGGCGTGTTTTTGTCCAGTCAAAACCCCAAAACATTAAAATCCAACCCAGCTGCTGCCTGCTGCCTAGCAAATGTGGATGAAATGAGTGGCAGGTGCAAAGGAATGATCGGGGAGGACCCCGAGCCTTCGCTTTCAATCTCAACCAAGATGGGATGTGGGTGGTTGCTCATCCGAGCTCATGGCCAAGTTCACTGGTTACCCAGCAATGCCAGCTGCCAGGGGCCAGTCCTCCAGCAGCCACGCCAGGGCTGTCTGTACATAGGAAGTCTTTGAATCCTCACCCACCACACAAGGTTCCCAGTTTACAAGGGAGGGAACTGAGGTGCAGAGAGATGCTCTAACCCAGAAAGTGGCAGAGCTGGGATGTCACCCAGG
Source organism: Craseonycteris thonglongyai (assembly GCA_004027555.1). NCBI lineage: Eukaryota > Metazoa > Chordata > Mammalia > Chiroptera > Craseonycteridae > Craseonycteris > Craseonycteris thonglongyai. The sequence continues at coordinate 115,978 of PVKE010000120.1, read as the reverse complement.
TGGGTACAACTCCAGTGTCAGCCTGGGCAGTGCTGGGTCAGGAGCCAGCTGAGAGCAGCAGGGGAAACAGCTGGAAGACTGGTGTGTGAGGATAGAAGGGGAGTCAGCCCCCAGCAGCCTTTGCCCCCAGAGTCAAATCAGAACAGGATTTTACTGCTAGAATGTAGTCAGTGGTGTGAATGACAAGAGGGATCCAAGCCATCCTGCGAGGCTTCTGTTGACCATTCACAGATGCCACCTTATTTGTCGAGCAAAAGAGCGGCCAGGTTAAGTGGCACAATCCTGGGTTTGAGTAATAGCTTCACCACTGCACAAAGGACTTCACGTTTCTGAAACCTCATCTACAAATGGGGCTGATAACAGTGGCTCCTTCCTCACTTGCCAGAGTAAGGAAGATAAAGGCAGAAAAGGGGCGCTCAGGAGGCCCCAGCAGGGAGAACCACGCCCCCAGGTCTGCTCCTTCTCCTGGTCCCAGGGTGCGAGGCTGGGGGGACACTCACCGGGGCCACTAGCGAGGCAATGCCGCAGGCGAGGCCGGTGAGGAGGCGGCCCCCGAGCAGCGTCCATACATCCTGGGCCGCGGTGATGACCGCAAAGCCGAACACGAAGGGCCCGGTGCAGAGCAGGAGGCTCAGCTTGCGCCCGGCGCGGTCCACCAGCCAGCCGCCCAGCACGCCCCCCGCCGCGGCGCCCAGGGTCACGATGGCCTGGGGGCGACCGCGGGCTGAGGAGGGGCGCCAGGGGGTCGTGGCCCAACTTCGCCCTCCACCCCACTCCCGGCGGCCTCGGAGGGAAGGAGAGGAGAGGGGTGCCTGCTGGTGGTAGGGGGAGAGGGCACCCACGGCGCGGGCACGGGGCGGACTCGGCGGGGCGGGCGCCCGCGGCGCGGGCACGGGGCGGACTCGGCGGGGCGGGCACGGGGCGGACTCGGCGGGGCGGGCGCCCGCGGCGCGGGCACGGGGCGGACTCGGCGGGGCGTCGCAGTGCCCGCCTGAAGCGAGGCAGGGAGAGGGTGGGGGTGCTGGGGCCCGGCGCCCGTCTGCGGGGTGGGAGGAGGAGGGTCCCAGCAAGACGTCTCTCACCCCGAACCAGGAGGCGGCGTCCTGGCCGAGAAGCAGGGCCGGGGGCGCGGAGCGCCGCAGGCTCGGGATGGCCGGGGAGCTGTAGCCGAGCGCGAAGCCGAAGCTGAGCGGGCCCAGGGCAGCTGCGAAGGCGGCAAGGAACACGCGGCGGCCGCGGGGAGCGCTGCGGGGACAGGGCTGTCGGTGAGCGGCGCCGGCCGGGGCGCAGCGGCCGGGGCGAGGCCGGTGCCCCCTGCCTGTCACCTGTCGGGCGCCCGCAGGAGCGGCTGGGCCTCCGCTTGGGCCTCGGGCGTCATGGCCACGGACAACGCCGGCTGAGTCGGCTCGGACGCCCGAACTGCCACGGGTCCCGCGGCTGCGGCCGCCCGCCTCTCCCGGCAGAGCGGGCCAATAGGCGGCCCTGGGCGGCTGGGGGTGTGGGAGTAGCCAATGGGAACACGAGGCGGGGTTAGGTCTGCGCTAGGAGCCGCCTTGACAGCAAAGCAGACCAATGCCCGCAAAGAGCCGGCAGGGACGCCCACTGGAACCGCCCCTAAGACACAGCTAGCCAATGTGTGGGCGGGGAGGAGTTTGTAACATAATCGTCCAATAGGAGCGTGGTGCGAGCAGGAGGCGGGGTCAAAAAGCTGCCTCAAGCCAACGAGGGTGGAGGGCAGGAACTGTATTTGTGCGTCTCAGTCTAGCTCTAGCCAATGGGCTAGGAGCTGGGCAAAGGCGGAGCACGCGGGCGCCGCCCAGGACTTCCTGCCCGCACTCTGGCCACCTGCAACTGTGCTCCGGCGGTCGGGTCTGCAGTTCCTTCTCCGCGTTAATCGCTGCTCTGGGGTCCGAGTTGGAGGAACCTGAACCCTCTGCCTGGCCCAGCTCTGCCCACTGAGAGCCGTAGGGCGGAAGTTCTACAAATGACTCCCCTGGGCTTCTCAGATGCAGAGCCTGGCCCGGGGCTCCAGTTGGGATACCGTGGATGGAGGCGTAGCCCCGCGCGTCGCGGCCCACCTTCGTGCCCGTCTGCACTCGGAGCTCTCTGATTGCTGACGGATACAGAGCCTGCGACGACTAGGTCTTTCAGGTGTTGAGGACCTGTGTTGGGCGGGGTCCTGACCGTTCTGGGCTTAAATAATGAGCTCTACGCACCCTGTTAATTTCCACTCACTTCACAGGTAATCCTAACTCCTAAATCTTCATCTAAATACCTCCCAACTTTGCGTAACCTCTCTACCTGTGCGCCTACGTCACTGCTGGAGGTGAGGATGATGAGGTCGGGGCTCTGGAGAATAGCTCCATTTGTACCCAACACAGGTTCAGGCAGCTGCAGGGGGGTCCTGTGTAATTCTGGAAAGAACCAGGGCTATGAGAGTATGGTATGAGGCTTAGCTTCTAAGCTTTCTCTGGGCCTCTGTTTTTTCATTTCTATCTTCCAAGAGAGTTCCCAGTAGGGGCAATGTATATAAAACATCAAGCACGTGGGAAACACTCAAATGCTAGCCAGTATGACCAAGAAAGTTGTTGACTGAGTGCAGTCACTAGACTGTCTTATCTTTAAAGACTTGGTCAACCTCCCCTCTGCTTATGCAGCACCTTGTGCTCTAGTTATCAATTCTTATCACAGCACTTATCACTGCTTTGTGATCCATCACCTGTTTACTTCTCTCCCTCCCTTCCCTAATGGGCACGACCTACTCCTCAGGACAGCACTTGGTGTTTGCAGAGTGGTTGCATATATCAAACTCCATGGACAAACTGCTCAATTAGATGGTTTATTTTGTAACTCAGCCAGTGGGGTATAAGGAGAGGCTCCAGTGAGCCCAGCCAGCTCCAGCCAGCCCTCTGAGCCGAAGACCCCTCCAGGCCTGCAGCTGCCCTCTGGTGGTCTCCCTGCCCGCGACTGTACGGCGTTCGCTTCTTGACTTTTGTAAGCAGGCATTGCTGCTAGAGCAGCTCCTGCTCCCCTTTTACAAACTAAGCATCATCAATCTGATTAGTAGGGTCCATACTCATTCCTCAGATCTGTGAGTTTTGTCAAATCATGGGTTGGCTCTAATGATGTCCATATTTTGGAAAGATGGTCTAAAAAGCCCTGGGCTTTTCTATTCTAGACTGAGAAGCAAGAAGCTTCAGTGGAAAAAAAAAAAAGAGGAAGAGGACAGGAAAACACACATACAAGCTCATAAAGCTTCCAGTTTAGTTTCACATGAAAAACACCAGCCAGAGCCAACTGACACAAGGCACTCAGCCAGGCCCTGTTCAATGGACAGGACAGCAGGGGCAGCTCTGGGAGCAGAGGACAGGTTCAAACCATCACCCCTTTCTGAGTCTCCTAATTGGAAACAAAAAATAATAAAGCCTAATTCAGAAAACTTTTGGTGAGGTTGAGATATAGTAGGAAGTTCGTATTGTGTTTTCCCCTCCATGTGAGAAGGGCGTAACAAACTACAAAGGAAGAGTGGGAATGCTGAATACTGCAAAAAGCACTGTCTTTATTACTAATTTCCTTTCTTACTCTTGCCTTCTGCTGAAGGGAACCAGGCAGCCTTCCGCTTGGATTGGTCATGTTAAACTGTGTGTGACAGGCAGGGAGGCAGGATGCAAACTTCGGTCACATCATTCAGATCAAGGTCATGTCCCACACAGCTCTCTGCACTTCCAGAGAAATCATGTGGAACTCCTCAGAGCCCTGAGGCCACCTTTAACAGGGGAATTGGTTTACAGTTTCTTTCAATGGGGAATATGGGCAAGAAAAAGTAGAATAAAAAGGAATAGTCAGACTAACGCCAAAGGTAAATTACCTTCTTCACACAGATAAATATTTTACAGTGTCATTGAAACTAGACTTTCCCGCTTTGATCTGTCCTGGCTAGAGGCTGACATTTCACTGTTTCATTTGCATTTGGCCAAACCCACCCACATTTTCTTCTTACTCTGAGGAGGGAGAAATGGAAGGCAGGTAGATAACAAGAGGAAGGATCATCATTTGACTCATGGGAAGGAGCAAAGCAGAACTGAATGAGGAGGGAACTTGAGAATGATCATGTTGATGACTGTTCCCTGGTTACAGGATGTCAGAGGCACAATAAGACCAAACAGAAAAATAAGAAGACTCTTCACAAGCTCCTACACCTTATTATTTTTCGTGAAACACAAGGAAGAAGAAACAGGAGCTTCTAAAATCTAACCATTCAGCTTTTCTCAAAAGTTGACAGGCAGGAACACAGCTGGTTCCAATCACAGTGAACTGAAACAGTAACAGGCCAAAGGTACAGAAAGAAAACTTATTTATAACAAAATTTAAAAGCAGTGGCTTTCCTTTACAAAAGAAACACATTATGTGACATAAAACTAATGAAAAAATAAATTTTTCATCTAAGTATATAAAATATAAGAGAAGGTTGCAGGAAGATAATAATGAACAGTTTTGATTTATTCAAAGTTTCGATCTAAAACCTCAACGAAATCTACCACCTGAATTACAAGGAGACTGATGGTTCCTGAACAGAAAGAAACAAAGGTCAAGAAAGATGGCACCGGACATTGGAGAGTGACCCAAATTGGCCGAGGGTGCAGAAGGTTTGGTCCAATAGATCACAGGCAGGCTAAAAGCCACACTTTTGTGGAGAACTGATGTTGAAACTGTCTAAAGAGTATAAACCTCCATAAGAACATCAAAGGTGGCAAGCTCCATTCGGACTCCATTTACTTCAAGTCAATGATGTCTTCATCCGAGGAAGCTGTGAGCTGAAAGGGGCTGCCGCCCCAGGCTGGGCTGCTTTCTCTGTCCACCCCAGGGTCCTGGTCGGAGCCTGTCGAGTGGTACAGCCCCTCGGGGTTGGCTTCAGAAGTGGAAGGACTTTCCAAGGAGCCCGATGTGATCCTAGAAGAGAAAAGTCACGGGAGCACCACAGAACTGGGCCTATTGTGCCTGGCAGTTCCCTGCTCATTTCTGCTCCTGGACTATCTTCCTCTCACCCCCCACCCATTATGGGGGAGAGGAGCGGGAGTGCGGGCGTCACCCTTCACCCCAGTAGAGTGTGAGTTCTGCAGTCAGATAGCCCTAAGTCATGGGTGGTTGTGAGTTTTAAAGGCCAGTGGTGACACATGGGAGGTGACTATGAGGTGTCATTTCCCTTTCTCAAGTGCCAACTCAATAATGTCGCTTTTTGCTTCAAACCTTCCCATGGCTCCCCGTGGCCGGAGGATAAGCTAAAACTCCTGCCCGCAGGCCCAGGCCCTGCTGACCCCTCTGGCCTCCTCTAGGCCCCTGGTGTGTCTCGGTGTCTCTCATTCAGCTCCATGCCACTTCCTCAGGGAAGCTTGCCTTGACTCCCCCTCCCCCAAGTAGATCTTCTGTCCTCCCCACCCCCACCATTTATCTTCTTTTAAATTTCCTCACAGCACTTGTCACATTGGAAATGATTTAATGTGCTCACTTGCTTACAGGTTTGGTGTCTGTTTCTCTACACTAGGATGTAAAGTCCCGGAGGGCAATGGCCTTGCCCCACCGTAGGGACTCAACAACAGTGTGTCGGGTTACAGCATGCGTAGTGCTGCCCTGCTCTCTGCCAGGCTGATGCCTACTTGGTTCATGAGACTTAGCTCAGCCTCCCCTGAGGTCTCAGACCCTCCCTGCCCCAGGTGTGGGGTGGGTGGCACCCCTCCTTCTTCTGCAGCGCCTGCTCCACCCGGGAATGCTGTGACTCTCCAGCGTCCTTGCCGCCTTTTCACTGGCCTGTGAAGCCCCTGAAGGTCCTGTCCAACGCCCAGCTCAGTGCCCGATGCTCCATGAAAGTGCACTGAATAAATTCATGGAGCAGGCACAGCGTGGCTGGAGGGCCACAGAGAATCTTAGGGGACCAAGAAGTGGGATTCAACAAAAATACATTGACGCGGACACTGAACTGCCCCACCAGAAGCACCCGAGAGTGCTTCTTCCCCCTCACTCTTACTGAGCATTTTTGTTTCAAGAAATCTCTGTCAATCTGGTGAACAAAAAATAAAGAAAAAGAAAGGTCTGCTGCTGTATTTTAATGAGCATTTGCTGGGTTGCCGGTGAGGGCGCCTGTTTGTGTGGGCCCCTCCCTGGCAGGCGTGCTCTCTGGGGAGCCCCAGACAGGAGCTGGATGCTCACCCTCTGCTGTGGCTGGTCAAGGGGCTGCCTCCCGACACCACCTGTCAGTCAGGGCAGTGCTGTGCCGCCAAGGACCCCTCCCCGGGGAGGGGCTGCTGGGAGCTGCTTCCTTTACCTGTCGCTGCTCGCTGATCTCGCTGTCCCTGGCTTGGGGCCTTCTTGGCTCTCTTCTAACTGCTTCCGGGCTTTTGATTTAGGCTTCGGGGCTCCTTCTGACCTGGGTCCAGCTTCGTCGGCGAGGCCTGCATGGCAGGGGAGAATCACAGGTCAGAGGGCTCCCCGGACATGGTGAATGCCCTTTTCTTCTTGGTTGGGGTTGGCGCATTGCTGGGATGGAGTCAGGAAGAAGTGATAAAGTGTCTGTTTCCAAATAGTTGGTTTTCTTGTTGATGGCAGGTTTCCCCCCCTGATTATAAAGCATATATGCATTGCCAAAAATGTTAAAAAAAAAAAAAAGAGACACTCAGAAGAGTCTAATGAAGGAGAGAAAATCTACAATCTGACCACTGGAAACTGTAAACTCTCCAACTCAGAGGTTCAGTTTTGGAAAAGCACAGTGGCTTATAAAACTGGTTGGAGATCAAGTTTTCGTAGGAAATAGTGGGTTAACAATAGCAACACAGGTCGCGAGCACAGTGGAAGGCGTCAACTTCTGAAACCCACGGACTTGGCCAGAGTCGAAGCCTGCGCTGCCAGGCGGCCCAAATCCCTTTCGCCAGCTCTTCTGGAAGCGACCGTATAGCAGGCCTGTGCCAAGGCCACCGTCCTCGCAGTGTATGCCACGCGGCTCCCAGTTCCAGTTCCAAACCAGTTCTCGCTGGCTAAACACATCACTTCCATTTTTCCTCATTCCGTTTTCACAATGCTGACCCAAAAGCTTTATCACAGTCTAGCCTTTTCACAGTTATCAAGGTGCTTTCTGTTTCTCTGGTCTGGTCTCCCACCTATCGTTTGAGAGAAAGAAGGGCCTAACAAAGACCTTGTACCATCCCCCGCGGACCAGTCCCCATGGTCTCGGAGCTTCAGAAAGTGACAACTGGAATGTACCACATATATGAAACACGCATGGCAAATTTAAACGTTTGGATATGTAAATATAAAATGCTATCTCAGGGAAAGCTGGGATGGCTCAGCGGGTAAAGCGCTCACTATGAAGCCCTGAGGACCGAGGATTGAATCCCGGCCCCAGCCCATGCGGACCCACATGCTGAACTGGGCTGTGCCCCCAGTTCAGTTCTTGCCGGGACCTATGTGGGAGGCTCCCGGCCCAGTTCCTGCCCTGCGCAGCCCTGTGCCCACCTGTGGAGTGAAACTGTATGGAAAACTAATGTCAACTATGGAGACTGCTCTGGGCCCTCCCCCTTCTCTCTGTCTCTCTGTCAAAAATCAATAAAATAAATCTGAAAAAAAAAATGTTATCTCAGAACAAATCCTTGTAGACTTTTTTTTCCAGTAAATCGTAGATAGTTATATTTTTTAAAATTGTATTAGGCTAGGCACACTATTCCCCCTCCTCTTCCAATGCTTTGGGTCGCTTTCCACACCAATAAATACGGATCGACACATTATTGTTGGGGGTAAACTGTACTCCTTGGTGGAGGTGCACTGTAAATTTATTTATAAAGCCCTTATTGAATGGAAAAAGAATTTGGATAAGTTTGAACTTTATTTCTTAGGCAATAGGATGCCTATGAATACCTTTAACCTAGAGATATCACTCAACGGGAGACAAGAGCTCAAGGAAGTTTTCTAGTTTTTACAAGTGTGATATTGCACAGTGGGATCCACAGGCAAGGAGGGGAAGTAAAGCAAGGGTTCTTAACCCGTTCCTTCTTAACTCATTGCTTTTGAGAGTGATAACTACCCAAAGATAAAACCCGTGGGTATGTTAACAAACAGTGGAAACAGATGGATTGAGAGCCATTACCCAGCAGCTCCCTGCGGGTCCTGCTTGCTATTTCTTTAATCTCCATGCGGGACAGAGACAAGGAGTGAGTGACGGGGATGGCAGCGATGCCCATGCCAATGGACGTGGGCGGGGTGATGACCTTGGAGACTAAGGGCGATTTCAGAGGTCGCTCGATGCTTCTGCCAACAAGGTTTCTGAGTGGAATCTTGTACAGACTTTTTGACTGAATTTCACCTGAAATGGGATTTAGAAAAGAACAGCGGACATTCGAGAAAAGTTCACATTATTTACAAGAGTGTAATTTCTGGTCCCTCAACGTTGTCATGAAGAGAGATTTTATGTTGCATGCTGATCTCCCAAGTCCCATTGGGAGTGATACAGTGACGGTGCCTGACAGCTTTGTGTTCTGAGGGCACCGGCTCAAATGCGCCCACCACTGGGTAAGCCTGCACAGGGGCACAGAGCAAAGACCCGCAAACAGCTGCAGCTCACTCAGCAGCGCAGCCGCCCGCTTGGGAGCCCCGGCTTTGCTGTAACAAGGAACCGTAAAGATGCCTGACGTGGTGAGAAGTTGGGAAAAGCTGTGTTCAGAGCCATGGGTAACCACAGCAAAGGCTTCTGGGACTCGTGGGTGAAGCCAGGCAGAGTGAAGGGCTGGGTGTGCTGAGTACGGTGTAGGTTTTATGGCCATATCCTGTGAGCTATAAAACCCACTCTGTGGTTACCACCCCTGAAGGGAAAGTAACTGCTTGGCACTGGGAACTGAGGGCTAGAGAGCTAGCCTTCAGTTCCCTCCTCCCCACTGAAACAGTTCTTTTCACAATGGGATCTTCTTTTGTTGTTGTTAGCACAAAGTGTCTTATGAATGGAACCGTCGCATTGGGAATGCACGTTTTTTTTCCTGTGGCTTTAGATAGTGACTTTCTTAGGCAGTACTCACATGTTGATATTTGACAATGAACTAGAGAAGTCAGAATAGATTAAAAAATATCTGTTAGTAAGACAGTAAAGATGGACTTCACCTTCCCCCAGGGAAGAAGGAGGCACTGGAGCATCTCGGCCCGGGGGGGTCTGAGGAGAATTGTGGGCACTGGCCCCCTTGGAGCTGCCTCCAGACGAGACCTCGTCCACGGCTGCGGTTGCTGTGAAGTATATATCTGACTAGAAAGAAAGAGAAACAATACCCAGCGGCTGGGTTTTGTAGGCCCTGTACCCAGTGGCCAGTCTGCGATCACTGCAAAGCCACCAAATGTTCCTCCTGGCCCACAGGGCAAAGCCCTGCACAGCCTGTTCTGGCTTTTCCTGAGTATTTTCAATTCCCCACACTTTCCCTTATTTGTTGATACACCTTTTGCAAATACAAACACAACACACACTTCTCTAAAGGGAATCTTGGCCACCTCGAGTGTCAGAACTGGAAAGGACTTGGGGACTTGGCCAGGCCCACTGAGAGATGGGCAAGCGGGTCACTCATGCGCTGAGTAGTCCACGCATGCTGGTGGACACCCATGACAAGTGGGCTCCAGTGGTGACGCATCAGCTGGTACATACCAACCCATGTGCGCCGACTTGTAGGGACTGTGCAAGCCCACGGTGAAACACAGCCATTATTAGACTTCACTAAATTATATTAAAAACAAAGGTACTAAAGTTCAAAATTCAACCATTCCTAATTATCTTCCTACACTTACTATTAGCTGTGCTCTTGAGGTTATTTACAGCAATAGTATCTGAGTGGTGGAAACACTGTACAATAGCGGCTCCTGCTCATTGCTCCCCAACTCCGTGTTCTGTGGTGTCACACGGGAAGCTCGAAATCAGTCACGGTGGGACTGTTCAAACCATGGAAGCTGACAAATGCTACAAATCAGAGCTGGATTTCTTGTTTTGTTGGCTGTCTAGATTTAGTGATGGAGAAGTATTAATAATGAAGATTAAAATGAAAGGTATGTTGAGTCTAGTGCTGAAATGGAAAGTTTTGGTTTAATGGCTGATTTGTATGAGGGTGAGAAATAGTTTAATAGCAGATCACCAATCATGTACCAGATTTAATGACAATAAACTTATTGGAAAAAGAACGAATGGACTGAGCTATAATTCCAACTGTGAAATCATAGGTTGGCGACAGATAAAGGAGTTCAGCAAAAATTAACAAAAGCATTTTGTGAGAGCCAATTGGCAAAATGGACTTTTTAAGATAAAAAGCACTGCATATTTTACTATTTGTAAGTTGTAAGCTATTTTAATTTTTAGATCAGCAAAGTTTATAATTAACTCATGGACACACATACACACGCAGACACCCCGCGTTCTGGAGGGCTGGTTAGACATTTACCAGCGCAGCACAGGGGCTGTGCGAGTGATGAAGGTGGCCGGCTCCGGCCTTCCTCTCACAGAAGTGTCAGCGTGGAGGGGCAGGCAGGCAAACAGTCACCCGCCACCAGATGGCAAAAGTGCCACGGGGTTGCACCGGGTGGACCAGCCCCGTCTGGCAGGGCCAGGGGAGACAGTGGGGCTGACTCAGGGGACGGGTCAGGAACCATCCTCCTGGATGACAGACCAGTGACAGAAGACACCTTGGGAAGTCATCTCTATTCCTGCACCCCTCGTATTGCTCTTCTGTGTTACTAGACACGGATTACTCAGCCATAGTTCATGGGATTCAAATGCAAACTGGGGACAGAAAGTGGCAAAGAAAGCAAGTGCTACTGCAAGCTTAGTTTTCTATATTTGGACTGTCCTTCAGTGTGACAGTGACCTAGTTGGACAAGGGATTCCTCTTTCAACTAAGTGCTTCCTAACCACCAGTAGCACTGAATGACTCTTAACAAGACTAAGGAGGGGCGTTTTGAAGCCCAAGGGCCACACATGAAGCCCCATCCCGTGAGCCTGCTGTCAGCTTTTTCATCTCCCTTCTGGCATTTGGACACATGAGCGGCATTGTCATCCTCAGCCTACGCAGAAGAGAGGAGTGTCCGTGCTCACCCGAGGACTCCTGATGCTTGGGGCGCCCCAAGCCCCTCGGACAGAAATAAGACCCAGGTGTACTCACCCTGGAGGCCAGGAGCTGCAGCTGAGGCACGACCGCGGTGTGGACCAGGTTCCCGTTCACCACCAGGCGGATCTCCATGGAGTCGGCGGTGAAGGCCAGGAGGTACGGGAAAGCACAGACTGCAACGTAACGGGGCGTCAGCTCCCCGCCCGGCCCGGCCGTGCAGGTGCCAGGCCTGTCCCCCCTCCGTCCCCCCTCCATCCTCCCTTCTCCGGGAACTCCCATCGCTCCCATTCCTCTGGCTGCCTCTCCTCTGCCTTCCCAGGACAGGTCCCGTAATTCTGGGAGAACCTTCACTCCCGGGATGGCCTCCCCTCAGTTGCTGAGCGTCCGCTTCTAGGAGGTGTGCCTTGTCCCCATGTCCTGTGCTCATCTTGCAGTCCTGTAACCAGATCTTCCGGAGGCTCCCTGCCGGCTTCCCCCCTTATTGTCCGGACTGGAGCTGATGCACCCCCTCCTGCCTGGAAACCCTGGCCTGTACTCATTCTTCACCCTGTCAGCCACTCCTCTACCTTCCTCCTGTCACTCGTGCCTGGGCAGGGCCTGGGTCTTATTGCTCACTGTCCCTCGGGTTTAACGGGTTTGTTGGCTAATTTGTTGGTGGTCAGCCCCTCTTCCTGACACCGTTGCTATGACACACTGACCTCCGGGCACTGCCACCACCCTGGTTGCCCAGTGGTCCAATGTCTGCCTTTGTAGTGGCCACTTCAGGCTCCCGCCCCCCGCTTCCCACTGGCCCCTGCTCTCTGCCTGCTCCTTCCACTCTCTTGGCTTCACCCTGGTGACTCTTCCTCTCACACTCACAACTCTCACCTTGATCTCTAAGGTGACCTCTGGTGTGGTGGCTCAGACCCCGAAAGCCATTTCAACTTGTCCCTCTTTTTTTTTTTTAACATATCTAATCTGTCATTAAGTGGGCCATTCTTTTAATATCTTGAGTTGGTTCCTCTGCTCGCCTCTCAGAACTCTCATGTTTACCTCCCAACAAGTAACGTTTACTTTGCGGAAAACAGAAGATTCTTCGCCTGGGTCTGGCTCTCACCAGACGCATGCCCTGACGTTTGCGTGGCCAAGTACCTGCCGGCCTGTGATTCTAGATTCTCAAGCTCCACAGGCTGTAAGAATGGCCCTGCATGCATTGTGCTTCTCCAAGTCAGTGTTTTAAGGCTGGAGCTCTTGCTCGTGAATTTTAGAAAAAGGAAAGGAAGGTCCCCAGTACTGAAAGCTGAGACCAAATTGATCCCAAACGCCCAAGAGAGGAACTGGGAGGCACAGTGGAAGACAACAGTCCCCAAAGGGGAACAATGAAAGCAATTAAAGAAGAAAAAGAACACCCCAGCACTCATCATATCTACATAATTTATGGCAGTTAAGCAGCAACCCAGGGAGTTTGCTCACATAGGACTGAACAGTTCAGACGCAGCTACGTGGGGGAAAGGTGTAATGGGAAAGGGTTTTCTTACCGATCGCATAAGGAGCCTGGTTCCAACAGAACTGGAAATCTGACGCGGAGGGTTGAACCAAAAAAGAGCCCCCATTAAATGGACAAACCTTTTTATAGATGCAACTGTCTGCAATGAAACAACAGTGTGATTCCTTTTTGTTACAGACAATACTTAGATCACTGTACTTACAGGCAACAAAGATAGCATCCTATCTACTCGTTCTTTACAAATAGCTGGGACCAATACTGTCATGATGCCAGACTCTCAGGGCCAGGGGCGCTGGGCCACTCTGCCCGCAGGAGCCCTGCCTGCTCGAATCGGTGAGCCCTGAGCAAGTGAGGCACAGAGGAGATGCGATTCACATCCATTTTTTCTTTTCATTCTGGGATTCGCTCTCCCATTCTAAAAGCCTGCTCTATCCTTCTGTCCATAACTTGTCTCCCGCCCAAAGCCCCTCCCATACTTTCAAGAAGTTAAAAGAAGAAAATCTACGAGGGTGTTTAAAGCATTCTGCCATAAGTTTTTCTTTTAATAAAGTAAAAAGACCACATTTTAAAGAGATTAACATCTTATAGAAGTAACTTCAAACATATGACCCTTTGTCCCCAAAAATCTAGGACAGAGGGCAGTAGTGTGGCTGGTTACTGCTACCAGGGTGTGGCTCTTCTCATCAAATGGGCTCTTAAAGACTGGTTATTTTGAGGAGGGTTTGGATACACCTGTGGCCAAAATATCATATCATATCAGTGATTTTTTGATAGAGAGACTCCTCCTTGTGATTACTGTCTCCTCTTATTCTCCATAAATCTCAAATTTTTACAGATGTTTACCAAACACATTTCTCTGCTAATAATTAGATTTCCCAAACTTATTAAAGGTTAATTAATCAAAATATCTGTCTTGTGTGCTATAGCCCGCATTACCCCTCTAATTCGATACAATTGCAGGCTGAAAAAAAGATTTTCCTGTTTCCTGGGCAGCCTTCTCCTGAAAAACATCTTAGTACTTCTAGCCTTAAGAAGATCCTTTTGACTGCAGTATATTAGATTTGAAATGCTGAAAAGTCTTAAAAGACCCTATTTGTCACCTTTGGTCTGCCCGAAACACACCCTGCCACTTGGCCCAAACTAACGCACCTGAGGCCGGGCACCTCGGTTGAGGTTGATCTCATTAATGCCCGAGAAACAGCAAAACAGTAGACTAGGAGCTGTGGTCAAAGTTTTGGGGGCTGGAGTCGAGGAGGCCCCAGAGGTGAACCTCGCTGTGTTGCTGAGCATGATCTTGGAAAGGCCGGTCACCTCCCCAAGCTGCTTTGTCTCCAAATCACAGACAATGGTCACAGGTGCCCAAGAATCAAAGAAACAGCACAGCACATGGCACGCAGTAGGGTTTTCTAAGTGGAAGTCCCTGTCACCCCCATATGGCTCTCGCGCCATCTCACCAGGACGCCAGTCTGGGGCGTACTGGGAGATCCAGGTAGGACTACAATTTTCAGATGGACACAGGAACGATACGTAATACATCGGGTAAATCTAAGGTTAAGTCCCTTTAAATTGCCCAGAAAAAGCACCGGTGATTTTAGCAACGAAAGGGAGAAACACATAGTTCACTTACAGTTGTAACACAAGAGCAGACCAGCTTCTCCATCTTCGTACACATCAATAGCTGCCACAAAATTAACCTGCAAGGATAACGGGCAATGGGAGTGGCCGGCTGGGCACAGACACTAGGACACACTTCCCCAAGTGACAAGCATTTGGTGGTGGCCCTTGGCGCTCTGCAAACTGAGGTGCCTCCACTGCCACCTCACCAGCACCCATAGCCCCATCAGGGGTCATGGTGACAATACACAGTGGGTACAAAAGGAAGGAATGGCCCTCCCTTCTTTCTGCCCCGGGGCTGTTTCACTGCCCTTTCGTCCCTTGGAGTATCTCTGATTCCTCTACAAAAGGGACTCATATTTACGTAGTGTGCTCCAGTCCACAAAGCTTTTTCATGTGGGTTATTTCATGCTCACATCAACCCCGGAACGTAGATGGTGTTACTCCCATTTTACAGAGAAGACAGCGAGGCTCGGGGAGGTGAAGTCACTCTAAGTGTCACAGCCAAGATCTGAGCCGGGCCTCTGTCCTCCCTTCCCACTCTTGTACCGTTAGGCTTCCTCCAGCCTCAAACATGGAAGGTCTCTGCATCTTCAAATCACCAAGGCACGTCTATCCCCGCTCTCCCTCACCGTGAGGGGGCAGCGTGATGCAATGAAAAGGTGTCAGGAGACCTAGTTCTGTGATCTGGGCAAACCCCTCTCTCTGGGCTGCAGTCTCTGCATTTGAGAAAAGGGTGCTTAACCCAATGATGTCCTTGGTTCCTCTTGATTTTCAAAACTCAGACCCTCGAAAGCAAATTTGTCCAAGCTGTGGCCCGTGGGCCACATGCGGCCCAGGATGGCATTGAATGTGTCCCAACACAAATTCACAAACTTTCTTAAAACGTTATGAGATTTTGGGATGCTGGGATAGCTCAGCAGTTGAGCACTCGCCTTGCAATCGCAAGGTCTGGGGTTCGTTTCCCTGACCCGTGCAAACCCCATGTGCTGAACTGGGACACAACTAGTAACTGCTGGGATGGCTCAGCGGCGAAGGTTCTTGCCTCCCTTGTGGGAGGCCCTCAGTTTGGTTCCCGCATGGCCGCATATCCACCTGTGTGGAATGAAACCATGTCACAACTGATGATGTACAACTATGGAGACTGCTCTGGGCCCTTCCCACTTCTCTCTCTCTCTCACCTTCTCTAAAACAATAAAATAAATCTTAAAAAAAAACCCCAAAAAAACACTATGAGATTTTTTTGGGGTCCTTTTTTTTTTTTAAAGCTTATCAGCCATCATTAGTGTTAACGTATTTTATGTGTGGCCCAAGACAATTCCTCCAACATGACCCAGCGAAGCCACAAGGTTGGACACTCTTGCTCTAAAGTCACCTGCTTCTTTCACTTCCTCACTAGCACTCTCAACCACACGCTACCAGGGAAACAGCTGGCTTTGAGCTCGACAAAGATTTCCTTCTCCCCCAAACTAGAGGCCTTTGACCAATGCGTCACCTGCTCAGAGTTCAGTGAAGGCTATTTGTCTCACACACGACCCGCTTCCTTCTAAACCTCCTCCTGGTTGTTAGCAGAGCTAGCCCCAAAGTCTCAGGAGACACCTCTCCCACCCATGTCCAGCCGCACCCTCTTTGGTGCCCCTCAGCTGCTCCCTGGGTGCCACTGCTGTGTGCCAGGCTCGGCCCGACCTCCCAGGGCAGGAGCACGCGCCTCAGGGCCAGGACGATGTGGGCTCCTCCCATAGGCCCTCCTCCTCACTGCTGTCCCCCCCAATGCGGCCTCCTCCTCTCAGCAGTCTCAGCACTATGCTGACCCCCTCCCTGGCCACCCTCAGCCAGGGCGCCCCGCCCCCACCCGCCAGTCCCCGGCGCTGTCCTAGGTGCTGAAGCACCTACAGCGATGAACAGGCAAGGTTTCCCCTCACGTGAACCGGGAAACAAGGCTAAGGGGGCAAGCGCCACAACCAGGAGCGCTGGGAACTTCGGAGGGGGTGGGAGACGGCGAGGCCCAGGGAGCACCGACTCAGGGATCAGGGACATGAGGGTCGAATGGCACGTGACTCCTCCATTGCACTATGTCACCGCCTGTCATTACGTGCATGGCCCGTGTCGCTGCCCACGTTCACTTGTTTGCTGATTAGCACGGTCCTCCCACTAGAATGCAAACTGCACGAAGCAGAGGCCCTGCCGTGCTGCTCCCTGTCCCACCCCCAGCACCAGCGCCCGCGGCAGGTGCAGTAAGTACCTGGTGAGCACGGTGAATGAATGAAACCGTGGCTGTCACCTGAGAGGTGAGTGCACTCAGGCCAGTTGTGGGGCCCCGTAGAACCCTGGTGTCCTCATTTGTAAAATGGAAGACAATAAGAGCACCTACCCCTACGGGTCTGAGGATTCCAGGAGCTCCCTTAGTTGAGCACAGGGCACCAGACCTGGCATTTGATAAATGCTCAGTCAGTGCCAGCTGGGGGCATTATTTAGCTATGGAGCCAGCGTTACATGAGGGAACAGCCCTTGAGCCCCTCAGACCCCTGAAGGGAAACTTCTTGTCCCTACCACTTTGGTTTAGAATCACTTCCTCTTCAGGTGTCCTAGTACTTGTCACTTGTCTGACACCTGTCTCAGCCAGCGGCTTTATGCCACAGTGGGTACGTATGTGTCCACTTTGCCAGACGGTGAACTTCCGGAGGGGAGCGGCCGAGTGCTACCAGCTTTGCAGCTGGGACCTGAAGTCCCGGTCATGCGTGGTGTGGCTGTGGGTGCCACAGCATGCTGGGCTTAGGGGCGGGGCCTTTGGAGTCAGACAAGTTCAAGCCTGCCTCTGCTAGTTATTATAGCTGCGGGTTTTGGGTAAAGGAGCACACCCTCCTTTCTGAGTCTCAGTTTCTTTTTCTGCAAAGATCGGGATGTGACAAGTACTTTCCCCACAGACTGCTGGGAAGATGCAAGAGAATGCTTACAAAGCTCTGGCATGGGACCTGGTACACAGAAGTGGTCTTCAGGGATGGCTGTGTTTTTATAGTTACGGGAGGGTTAGCCTCTGTGGGAAAGGGGGAACTAGACAGCTGGTAGCTTAGTGAGGCCTGTGCATGCGTGGGGGGTGGGGTGGGGGGACAGCCAGGCAGCAGTGACAGAGGAAGTTCAGGCAGCCTTCAGACCAAGGTCTGTGCATGACGGGAAGTAGCTGACATCGAGGGCTATCGGGGCCGATCCCCGCACGGGGCTGCCAGGTGGACAAGTGGGGCTGTACGTGCTGCTCAGCCTTCCCGCGTGATGCATGTGGGATTCAGCTCCCAACTGAGAACCACTGAGGCCATGGGCCCAGCGCATAAGCCAGAGGCCCAGGTCCCGCTGCCAGGCCTGCAGTTCCTTCCAGAGGAGACCTCTGTTTTGGGAAGGACGCCAGCACTGGCTGTTGGAGCTGGGGCACTAGGTCACCAGAGGCCTGTCGTAAGACGAACTGGGTGCTGACTTCCAGAACGCTGCTTTGGTGCTTCGTAAGCACTTCCTCTCTCCAGCTAGGGTGGTCTTAGACCCTGAGGCGGAGGTTGAGCCCTGAAATGGGAATCGAGGGGGCTTGGCTGAGAAGAGATGAGGAACAAGGGCAGTAGGCCACCCAGTCCACACTGGTGGTGCGCATGGAGCAGGCAGCCTGTGAGTGTAGCCTGAAGGGCACTAACCCCCCAGCGACACGGGGTGGGCCGACCCCTGTCTCTCTCCTGCTTCACTGTACGCAGGCCTGTGCTGTAGGAATCACTTGGTAAAAAGCTAGTCCTGACCCCACAGGCCATTTCTGCCTTTGCTCTTTGAAAACACGTTGTTCATGGCCGTTGTCATTTCTCTGGGGCTTATCTTCCCATTAGACAGTCCCTTCCTTGCAAAGACGAGCCAGTCTCCGCATCTCTGCCTTCTCCCCACAGACGCGGCAGCTGCTGATTTACCAGCGGAAGGACTGTGTACCCACCTGACCCCTCAGGCCCACGGAAGGCGCTAACATGTTTTTAAAGAACATTTTCTCTTAGGGCGAAGCTTTGTATCTTCGTTTTCAAAAGCATATTAAAGAAAGGACAAAACATTTTAGAATTCTTCTTCTTGGCTTTCGGGAAAACAAATAAAACACAGACGTTTTAAACAAAACTATTTCTAACCCAATTTTTCCTAAATCTTAGAATCTTCATGAATCTTAGGGGAAAAAAGTCCACAAACACTCGCAACAAATGATCAGAATATGAAAGATAAGTAAATAATAGTAATTGCGAGAAAAAGCGGGTTAAGTAGTAGAAAGCTTGTTGCCAGGGAAAGGCTCGAGTGAACAAAGACCAGGCGGGCTGTGACTTTTCCGCCCCTGCGGCTGGTCACACAGAGAGTATTGAACAGCAAGGAGGAGCAAGAGGCTGGAGAGATGACAGGCACCCAGCTGCGGGGAGGGAGGGGCCCTTTGCGGCTTTCGAGGCAATTACTGCCGGAGTTGAGAAGCGCTGCTGCTGCATCCCGGTGGTTCTAAAACTTGCCTGAAGATTAGAGTAAGCGGGGAATCACTGAAATACTCCGAAACCCTTGCTGCGCTCAAGAGCAGCGGGATCTCTGGGGGTGGGACACGGGCGTCGCGAGCTTCTGAAGCTCCTCAGTGACTCCAACCTGCGCAGAGCAGAGTGGGCCCCATCGAGATACACAGCAGAGAAACGACCGCCGTTTGGGAGGGATGGCAGCGGAGGCAAGCAGGCCTGATTCCATCCAGATTCTCTTTCTGGTTTTTCCATTTCTTCAAATCCTGCTCTCATGAAACGTTGCTAAGTCTTACTACAGTAATTAGCAATTTTAATGCATATGCACTGAAGCCTGTCCTAGTCCCAGTTGTGCTTTTTATTTCCAGTAAAGCACACTTAGAATACTGCCGTCTCCTGACCCAGCTGAACGGGGACGGTGTCCTCAGTCTGCGGTGTCCTTGGCACCTCAGCCCGAGTGCTGGCACGGCCCCACGGAAACTCAAGTGTGATCAGGCCTTGCCTTGCTTCGCAGAGCTAAATGACCAGCGGGCTGAAGAAGAGCTGTCTGTGATCTGTTGAGTCAACGTCAGCTTGGAGCAGCCTCAGGGTGCTGAGCGCTCCTGACCCTCCAGGGGGCACTAGTGTTCAGACCCACCCAGCCGTCTTTAGAGCTTCAGAGCAGTTTTGAGCAGGCCCCCAGCTGCGAGTCTGCAGGGCTCCCGAGAGCAACCTCCTCCTCCAGTGGCCCTTGTGGCACGAATAAGCAAATGCTCTCACTCACTCAGTTATCTGTACTTTGTTTCTCTTTTATTGGGAAGGATGGAGAACGGCAGGGAAAAACTGAGCAGGGCAACAGGGTAGTTCTATTAGACCGAACCATGTGACCTACAAAAACGGCCACCTCATGTGGGGTGGCCTCTATAGTACAGCGCATGATAGTGATCTGACACTTCATACACAGTCTGCCTGGTGTCCCACCTGCCCCGCATCTGTCAGCTCACCCTGCTGGCCTCCACGTGGTGCAGCCTGAAGGCCTCCCCTGTGCTCTCGTTCACCACGTCGAACTGGTGTCGGTAAGCCACGCAGATGAGGTTGTCACTCTCTTCTGTTGGCCCATCGACTAAGGTCATCACCACAGGAGCGTCGGACAGACAGATCTCCTGTGTGGGTGACGATGGTATAGCAGGAGGGGGTTAGGACACAGAGCTGTCACCTTCATGTCAAGCCCCCAACCAGAACAGGGCCCCCCTCCCAAGGCTCCTGCGGACCTGGTGCGCTTGTCCAGAAGGCAGGGACAGGACAGGGGCAGGGACCACATTAGGCTTCTCTCTCTCCCACTGCCTGTCCTCAAGGCTCAGGCCTCTGTCCACTGCAAAGGCAAGAGGCCAGGAAACCACTCTACAAAACGGATTCAGCAGTGTGTTCTGCATTAGCCCTCAGAGTCTGGCCCTGTCCTGTGATTAATCAATCATCATCATCATCATCATCATGATAATGATAATAAAAAATGATAAATGCTAACTTTGTTGAACGCTTAATACAAGGCTGACCAGACGTCCCATTTTAAATAGGACAGAAAACAACGGCATTGTCCCGTTTCATGTAATACGTATGGTTGGCCTTGTCTCACTGGGCTGAATTCAGGGTGTCAGTAGGCTGACCATACTGACTGTTTGAAACCAGGCCAGTACCATTGTTTTCTGTCCTGTTTAAAACAGGACATCTGGTCAGCCTACCTAACACAGTGCCAGGCACTGTTTTCAATGAATCCGCATAACAACCTTATTGTGTTTTACAGACGAGAAAACTGAGGTTCAAAGGTCATGCGAGTTGCCTATGGTCACATAGTTTATGTATGGTAGAGCCAAGATCTGAACTCAGCAAATCTGGTCTCAAGGTCACATGAATGGGCATGCTCTATAGAAAGTCATTAAAATGCATTAAGACGAACACTTAAGTAGAGCAAGATTTGAACATAGGGGAACTGTTCTGCTATTCTACCCCCCTAAATGGAATATGAGCAGAGACTGATCTGCATAAACCAGGAGGCTTTAACTGGAGGCAAAAATTTCTCAGCTTGCCTACAGGCATGCCCTGCTGTGGTAGCCCATGCTTGGTACGTTTCACACCTTAACGTACCGGAGTTCTTGTAAAGCCAGGAAGGGTGAGATCGGGAAAGGAACTTGACCCTCAAGGCACCTTGTCTCACTAGGTCCCAACCTCAATCGGATAGCAAATCCTGGTGACCAAGCCGGGCTATGTTGCCCACTGCTCTCCACCTCTCCAGCTACCAAAGCCACCACCATTTCTGGCTGGGGGCCTGCATCAGCCTCTCAGCCTCTGTATTTCCACTCTTGGCCTCATATGCACTCCCCTGTCCAGTGGCCAGAATCATCTTTGTAAAACCTGCTACTTTGTCACTTCAAACCTTCTAATGGCTCCCTTCCCCCATTCCCAGAGTCAAAGCCAAACTCCCTCAGGGACCGGGGTCCCATACGCTCTGACCTCCCTGCCTGTTCCCTTGGCTCCAGTCACCTCGCCTCTCGACTGTGCCTTAACTGGGCCTGGGATGCCCTTCCCAGATACCCTCCTCACTCACTCCCGCATTTCATCTGGATCTCTGCTCGGAGGTAACCTTCTCAGAGAGGGCTTCCGGGACAAGGTTTCTCAAACAGATGCCCATGTCCCTGATCCATCACCCTCTGCTGCCTTGCTCTACTTTACTGTTATTCTCAGGACTGACTCACAGATTTATCTGCTTATTTTTGTCACCCTGTAGCTGGAAAGCCACCTCTATGAGAAGACAGGCTTTGTTTGGCTTACCCAGTGCCTAGAACAGCACCAATGGGTGGCCATTGGCATGAATGAGCTGGACAGAACAGGGAAAAACCACGGGTGCCTTAGCCTTCTGGCCAGGGCAGCAGGCGGGGGGTTCCCTAAGTGGGCTAGGGACTGCGGGGCAGCCCGGTGGATGACAGGTTCTGGATAGAAGGAGAGAGTCGGTCTTGTGATCCCTTGGCCAGGAGAGGAGGGGTCTGAAGGGAAACCTACCCTGATGTACTGAAATTCTTCAACAGGCGACTCGGACAGGGGAGATGACAGTGAGGCGCTGGCTGCCCCTCTTAGCTTGTTGTGTTTCCTCGTGATCAGAAGCAGTTTATTCCGAATGGCGACAACGATCCGCAGCTCTCTGCTGTGGTGAGTGTTAATGGCATACAAGTGGCAGCCTGGGAAGGGAAAGAAATGATGCTGAGCACACGACAAGAGGCTGAAAGACCCCAGGCCTTGATAACGTGGCAAGTTCTAAGACCCCTGGGAATTCAGCATAAGCCAGTGAAATGACTGAGAATGTTCCTGCCACCAAGAAAAATGGAGACTTGGAATCAAACGCGGGTTCTGCGTCCCAGGGACATTAAGGAAGCCAGAGTCCTTCTAGTGTCGAGTGTCTGGTCTTGGCTGCATACCCACCCTGTGACAGGCATTAAAGTGAGGGGAGGTCAGGGATCCAGGAACCGAAGTCTAGGCCTCTTTCCACAGGGTTGCTAACAGAGCTTATCGCCCCCTCTGCTCCTCAACACGTTTTTCTATCGTGCACACTGCTCTTACGGAACCGGGGATGCTATCTGTGTGAGATTTCCGAGAAACCAAACTGATCAAATCAAATTCCCACTCATGTCAATATTCAGCAAAATCTGGGCAGTCTGAGGCAAAGACGAACTGAACAGAAGCCGGCAAAAGACGAAGAAGCACGCAAGCCACCTTTTGTTTTCTCCAGCTTGTTCTCCCTGCAGTCACACTTGCTCCGCACGGCCTGCTGGCCCTCCAGGCCCCTTTGCACGGTGCTCAGTCTGAACACAAAGAGGCGGGCGTCTTTTCCTGGGGAGACCAAGCAAACTAAGCAGGACATGAATGGAAAAGTAAGATGACCCGGAGGAACGGGAAGGGCAGACCGTGTGGGAAAACTACAGCTAGGAGAATTAGGATTTGAGGTGATCCAGAATTGGGGAGAAACCCACACCGCCTTTAGCTAACAATGCGCTTAAGGACACCCCCTCCCACCCACCCTTCACTGTCTCCTTCTCAGAGAAGCCATGGGCCCCCGTGACCCTCCCTGAGAACAGCAGGCGGGGGGTGGCCCACCTTTGTCTGCTCTGAGAATCAGAAGGTCTAGCGTCTCCAGCACATGCATCTGCTTCACCGGCAGAGTTCTGTCGAACACGGGCACCGATGGGAGTTCATCTGGGAAAGGAGACCTGGTTACCCAACATTGCAGCCACGGCACGCTTTCCAGAACCTAGAAAACGGGCCTGCGTGCAGTTCTGGACCCCAGTGCTCTCTAGACCGGGAAGGAAGCCAGCTTCTGGGGCTCTCACGAGGGCTGCACGGGGAGCACTATTCTCTGAGCTCAGGGAGAAGGGCGGCTGCCTCCTTCTCAAAGGCGTTCAGAACGCTCTACGGGGCGTGTAGCAGCAGGGCCGTGAGCGACACTCTTCTCAGGGTCCTTCAGATAAAAAGTAGCAACTCTGAAGCCCACCTTTTACTGTGGTTGCAGCAAAGGACTGAACATTCAGTTAAAACAAAGTAATAGTAAGCTCAGCCATTTTTCTTAAGTATTTTCTGCTTTTCATGTCATTTTTGAAATTGCATCTTATCTTAGGTGACTTTGTATATGTCTCTAGAAGTACACAAAAATTAAGTTTCCTTTTGGATTTAAAATAAATGCAAACATACCCTATTTCAACATGTTCTGTCTGGATCAACGGTCGTTTACCTACAAATTTTCAATATTTCTCCATATAGAAATATAAAGTTCCCTTTTTAGACAAAAATAAGAGAAATATCAGTTAAAGTACCCAAATAACAGGAAAAAAATTAATTTTGGTAGAAAAATGCTCAGGAAAATGTCGGGTGAATGGATGATTAAAGACACTGCCAGTATTTGCAGGATTTGTTCTTCAGCTGGGATCTTAAATTGCTAGCACCTCCTTCCCTCCCGGGGGTCCCTGAGACATGGAGTGCTAAAAGGATTACCATGCTGTTGTGTAAGTAAATGGTCTGTTCTGAGCGTGACACAGAATCAGGGCAAGGTGACGATGTCTGGGAGGGTGTGGACATTCTAGGCAGTTTATTTCCACTTCGTCAGACACTTGGGTCTTTCGGCGCTTTGCTGTGGGTTTGGGCTCGTTTGTCTGCTTATCCTTTAGGTGCAAGGGGTCCGGGGCATCTTGCCTCTTCCAGAAATCTCTCTGGTTGGCAGCTCCTCCCTTCCTGGCGGGTACCAGAAGGGGGCAGAGCTCATCGTCCTGCAGACTGAAAACCGCCTCGTGGGGAGGGCCTCTCCCTCCTGCAGGGGTTGCTCAGCTCTTAATAGAGGGAGGGCTAGCCTCTAGTTCCCCACAATGACGTGGCAGGTGTAAGTGTTATGAGAGGCCATCAGACCTCTTTCCTTCCTCTTCTGCCCCAAAGGGAACTGATGTTCAGGCTTTCTCTGCTTTTGCTGGGGTAGACTCGATTTTTCAAAACATGGGATGACCTCTTCCGTACCCATCATCGTATCTGACCCAGTAACAATGATTCTCATTCTGTGAATGACAGCTACCACACGCTGAGGGCTTCCTACATGGCAAGCCCTAATGCTAACTGTTGTACATGCCATTTAATTTAAATGTCCCAATGACCCTATTAGGAGCTTCTAATACTCCCATTTACCAGATGAGGAATCTGAGGCTCAGAGGTGCTAATAACTTGTTCAAGGTCATGTCTGGAGCAGCCTGTGCCCTCAGGCAGTGTTGTAGTCTAAAGGCAGCTCTCATCCCTGTGGACTGAGGGTGTGATCACAGAAGCAACAATACTGTAAAGAGTTACTAAGTGACAGAAGCACTTCATTTTACACTTAAAACCGGGCGATGCTGTGTAGCTGCCCAACTATGTACGGAGTAAATCAGCATTTACTCTCCATCAAACCTTTCTCAGGTGGCTGAACAGGCTGATACACAGCACAGAAGAGAGGAGGAGGCAAGGATATGAGACAGTGACCTTCGGATTTAATGACACTTTTGTAATTTTTTTCTCCTTGTAATCTTTTTATGAAGAAACAAACTTTTAGAGCTGGCTTTTCCATTAGTGCGAAACCCAAACCAATGATGAGAGCATGTTTAATCAGTATTTAGTCTCCCTTCAAAGTAGGTTTGGCTACACTCAGAATACAGAGGACCTTGATTCTCAACGACCTTGGAAGGCGCAGCCTCTCAAGGGGTAAGTAATGAAATGAATCAGAGGCTAATGGGATAGAGTGAAACTCAGCCTGAAACGAAAGGAGAGATTCACTCATGGAAACAACTCATAATACGATTAAGTGGAGACAAGGAAAAGACAAACAAGGAAATAACAAGAGAATCACGGCTTAAAAGCACAAGATAGCCTTAAGGCTTAGTCTCTTTTTTAGCAAAAGCAAACAGGGGTGAAAACAATAGTCTGGGACACATCCAAGTTGGGGGGGGGGGTCCGAGGTACCCCCTGGGTCACATGACTCTCAAGTGTGTTGGGAGAAAAGAATTTCCTGGCTAATCATGATAATCCTGACACCTAACACCTCCATTAAATTTTGGAGCCATAAAGACGAATGTTTCAGAAAGGGACTTGGTCAACCTTGGTTGAGGTTTCACATTGCAAAAACTAGAAGCCAACGCACACGGCACTTGTCTTCTGCTTTGGACGAGCCTTCCGAACAGTCACTGGGAAGCACGCTTCCTCTTTCCCATAAAGGCACCCAGGTGGAACTGAGCATTCTTTTAATCACAAAGTTTTTCATAATTATTTGGCCAGAACTATAGTTTTGGAAATCTGGGTGCAGGGAAAGTTAATAACATTGGTAGAGTTTAATTAAATTTTAATAAAATGCAGCTGGTTTAGTGCAAAGAGCACTGGACTAGGAGTGACCTGTGGGTTCTAGTTCCAGATGTACCACCAACCAGCAATGTGACCTTGGGCAAGTCATGCCATTTCTTTAGGCCTCAGTTTCTTCATCTATCAAACTAAGAGATTAGACCGAACCTCTAAGGTGTGTGTGTATGTGTGTTTTTAAAGATTTGTTTTTATTGTGTTTTTTTTTAACAGAGAGACAGACAGACAGAGAGAGACAGAGAGAAGGGGGAGGGCCTAGAGCAGTCTCCATAGTTGACAGCATTAGTTTTCCATATAGTGTCACTCCACAGGTGGGCTCGGGGCTGCGCAGGGCAGGAACTAGTGCTGGGAGCCTCCCACATAGGTCCTGGCAAGAACTGAACTGGGGACACACCCCAGCTCAGCATATGGGTCCACACGGGCCGGGGCAGTGATTCGATCCTCGGTCCCCTTGGCTGCAAAGCGAGTGCTTAACTCACTGAGCCATCCCAGCTTCCCTGTGTGTGTGTGTGTGTGTGTTTTAAAATAAATTCTTTTACTTGGTTGCACTTTGGGACAAATCTATGGATTCTGTGACCTTTTAGCAATTTCCCAGGGAGATAGTAAAAGGTAACTGCTTGTTTCATAAACTACTTCTCTGTGGCCAACATGGCTTCAAACACTTAACAGATACAGCGATTTAATCTCCAGACCCTCCCTCTCCTGTCGTTACCATCATCATCCCGATTTCGCTCACTTCATCATTTTTGCAGTATTGTGAACTATTTTCCAGCCACTTAAAAAATTACCCCTACTTTAGAGAAACGCGAGGTTCAGAGAGGTTGTTTTCTCCAAAATCACAAAGGTTCTTCTG
The DNA here is from genome assembly GCA_004027555.1 of Craseonycteris thonglongyai. Lineage (NCBI taxonomy): Eukaryota > Metazoa > Chordata > Mammalia > Chiroptera > Craseonycteridae > Craseonycteris > Craseonycteris thonglongyai. The sequence goes on along the minus strand of PVKE010000120.1, from coordinate 89,530 downwards.
TTTTATCATTTCTAAAATTAAATATTTAAATTCTGAATTGGTGAATCTTAAATGATCTGCCTGTTAGTAAAGTAGTTACAGAAACAATTATATATGTACATGTAAATGTAAAAAATTATGTTATGGGCACACAATGAACACAGATATAAAAAATAACAGCTAAGGTCAGAAAGAAGGGCCACTGGGGAGCCTGGCCCACCCGTCTTGTCTTCCCACAGAAGGCACCTAGCACAGGACTCAGCACCTAGCACAGGACTCAGCACCTAGCCCAGGACTCAGCACTTAGCACAGGACTCAGCACCTAGACGGTACTTAGAAAATACGTTGAGTCAGGGTCTGCAGTGGGAGGGTGGGCAGACGCTGCAGTTTTTGGCCACTGTGTCACTGTCACTGGGGTGGCTTTTGGGATTCTCATCAAACATCAGCATGGCAAGCCGCTTCTGTGCAGCGCAGGACGCGCCCTGGGAAGACCCTGTCTCTCTGCCCATTGACGGCCCCCTCTGAGGCCCCAGGAGACACTTGGCACAGTGTTCAGCCCTTTTAATATTTACTGGGAGTCTAGAAAAATCCACAGGGGGCTCAAATTAAATCCCCACCAAAGCCGTACTCCCTCCCGGCATCCATGCCACGGGCATGTCCTGCTGGTGGCTGAGTGGTGGGGTCAGGGAGCTGGTCCACCTTGTCAGAGGCTTGACTTCATATTGGATTGAAATCTGTCTTCCTGTCAAAATCTCTTTGTTTCTATAGCCATCAAAAATGGGTTCTCTAAGCATCTTACTTGTTTTAGACACCAAGTACTTTTTGAATTAGAAACCTTAAAGAACAAAGAGCTTTGAGAGAGAGCGTGACCCTGAGATAGTGGCTCTAGATAGTGTGTCCTTATCGATTTGAGGTAAAAGGCTGGGATCATGATGAGTATTTGGCCAACAAGGAGATTCTTTCTGTAGGTTGCTTGACAACCACAGACTGCTCAGATTTGGGGAAGGGATGAACCTGCTGCACATGGCTCACCCCTGGGCCTGCTATTCAGACTATATCCCCTCGGCTTGTCCAGAAAACAAAGGGTTACTTTTGTAAGGACACGAACCTTCACTAACCTCACGGCTTGGGGTCACATTTCTCTAAAGAGTGCTGAGTGGTGGTCACCCATCTGAGAGGTACTATGAAGTCACAGAAATAAAGACATTTGAAGGAGCAGCTACTCACTAACCATCCACTAGCAAGACGCCAGCATCAGTGGAGACCAGCAGGGCCTGGCCCCAGGGATCTGCACACACGGCTTCGTGAGGGAAATGACTGCAGAAACACTGGGGCTCCCAGGGCTGCAGGCAACACAAGCAGTGGAACGTCAGTCACCGGCAAGAACCCACACGGCCCGTCCAATGCCATCGCACAGCGCAGCGCCTGAAACAGCAACACAGAGCCCCTCCACGCCGCGGTCGCTAGCCGGGCTCTGGACGCAGGGCCCTTTGCCCAGAAGCAATGTCTCCTCTCAAATACGCACGCAATAGGGAAAAGAGAGACGCCACTGCTTCTGGCATCAGCACCTGTCTCTATATTTGCAAATATCCTTTAGGGGTGAACAAAGCATTGGTCCTGTTTTCTAAGCAAACATTTTTCTTTAACACCTGGACGTTGGACTGATGGGTGCCTACGTTTTGGAAAATTCACATTCATTTGTCATAAAAGGAAGTCCCATGTAGCTTTGTTAAAAATGTCAGACTTCTGTGTTGCTGATTCAGCAAAATTATTAAACCATGCACAGTGCAAGAAGTGGATATTGTCGTAACGGGGAAATGCTTATTGACCCACTCAAGGCTACAACATTTAAAAAAACATCACATCTGTTTATAGAAATATGGTGAGTGCTGCCAACAAAACCTACTCACCCGACATATTCATACCAGGTAGGTGTGTTTGTACACACACTGGGTGAATGCATGCTCACACGCACTGATGGCTTTGAGGTCACTTGCAAGGGTGTCATTTGGAATGAGGGCGAATACTGGATGTATTATCGCTCTTTTAGAAAAGTATGCCCTTTCCTTTTAAGAAGCCCACACACCTCAAAATAAATATTCTAATTGCTAAGATGAGGCTTGGGCTGTTCTGAAAAGAGCACATAAAGAACGTGAAGACACTGTACTAAGAAGGGCTACACAGTACAGGTTTAATTGGCATGGCATTTCCCTAAGGAGATGGCTGGAAGTTCTGGGTTTATGACTTAGAGCAGGAAGACATAAAAAAGCAAAGCCAATATAAATGCCATTTGAGCGAGGTAGACATCGGAGAATTAGGTAACACCAAGATGGAAAAACCATCTCTTAATAACAGAATCTTCTCTTTTAGAACACTTATGCAGAACAGGGGTTCTTAACCCAGAAGATCTAAGGGCTCTCAAGGATGCATAGAGGGCTTAAAGGGGTCTGTGAAACCCTGAAATTATATTCAAAATGTTGTGATATGTGGTATTTGTACATTTTAATGGGCACGCGTGTGTGTGTCCACTGATTTCTTGATTTCTCAAAGGGGCCAGGGACTCCATGATGAGAGGACATCATGAAATGTCAAAGACAGGAACTGAGACCTGGCCCACAGAGGCTCTGGTCTGGGGGCTGATGGCGTTGGCCATTGCACTGGACTCCCTTCTGCCACGTGAGGGAGTCTGTGCAAATCTGTCCAGCCTAAGTGCAGGACTCTTAACTCTCTCCCTCTAAGACATCAATCAACACAGCTCACAAAATGACGGGTGCCTAGCAGGCGGATGGAGCCCATTCTTTGGAAATTCAAGGGTCTTGGGAGCAGCATACGGGACTCTGGCCTCTGCTGAGCCAATTGCACAACCGTCCCTCAGGGGTGCTAGGGCAGCGCTTGCCCAAGGATGGCCCGCGGCCCACAGGTAGGTTATGAACTGATCCAAAAAAACAGAAACTCATTCTTTGTTGTTCGCTGTACACCCAAGAAGGTCTCCTAAAACAGATTACTAAACCTTACTGGAATTTGGTATTTACAAAGTGCTTGGCAGCACTGCAAATTCTATTCACATGAACAAGCAGACAGTGGGAATTTCTGCAGCTTTGGAAAAAATGCTTTGCCATCAGTTTGGTCTTTGTGTGTGCATGTGTGTGTGTGTGCATCAACTGTGTTCTGAGCTCGTCATTTTCCTGAAAACAGACTTTAAAGTGTGTAGGGTCTGCAATTCAGACATAAATCATCCAAACCTTTATCACTAAAGTCAATGTATTTGTGATTCTTTTGCTTTTATGACGAACACTTCTCTAGTGATGGGCTGTCTGTGAAGATGTTCTGTTTAACTTTTCTGTATTCTGAACATGGACATGATGAAGTACACAGAGCACTGCTTTACAATACAAAATCATGCAAGTAGTCAGTTCCTACTGCGACTTGTTTATTTTTCCCTTCTCTTCTTCATTACCCCCTGGTTCTTTTTCCATGAAAAGTGGCAATGAGAAGTAGATACACAGAATTTTCTGGCTGGCTGAATGAACTGTTCAGTAGGCACTGATTTCTGAGCCTCTGCGTCACCTGGGACTTGTTAGAAATGCAGATTCTCAGGGCCCACCTGGGCCTCCCGTATCAGAAGCTCTGGGGTGGGGTGGGGGCGATTCCTACGTACATCACAGCTTGAGAGGTGCTGCCCAAGGGCCCTGCTGTTTCAAGGGTGCCTGTGGTCAGCAGCACAGGTGCCACGTGAGCACCTGTTAAAAATGCAGAACCTCGACCCAGAGCTGCTGGACCAGAACCTGCACTTGGTCTAGATGTCTGGGTGGTCTGTCAGCGCACAGGCCCGAGGGGAGCTGCTGGACCCAGTGTGCCTGACCAGGCCTCGTCCACATAAGCTGAAAAGGCACCTGCACGCAAGGAACGTGGGAGCCTCTCCCAAATGCTGCCCAGCTCCTCTGGGCTTCCCGTGGGGACTCGGCAGTAGATACGCTCTTCTCCCCAAGAATGTAAATAACTACACTGAAGACAAAGGACACTCACAATTGAACTTGAAAGTATCAGCAACTCACCTCTTTTTTACAGATTCCCGAAGCCACCAAGCTGGACGGAGCATCCCCTCTCACAATGGATTTCAGTTTTAGCGCCTTACAGAAAGAGATCTCTTTTAAAGTTTGTTCTCATGCAGCAAAAGAACAGCAGGGTCAACAATTATGACTTGAATTAAAAAAAACCAAAAAACAGGAACAATTTCAGACTAAAGCGCCAGAGTCCCACAGCGCCTCATCATTGAAGACAAGGACTGGAGGCAGCCTGAGGTGGTGAAGCCTGAAGGTCAATGTCCCAACCCAGATGACCCCAAATGCAGTGTCATTCAATCACTGCATCAATGCAGTGATCGCTAATGGAAAACAATCCCCAGGTCTCTCCTGAAACTCGCGGAACCAGAATCTCTGAGTAGAGGCGGTATATCGCTAACCAAGGACCGACGTTGGGGAGCCCCAGTCGTAGGGCACCTTTTTGGCAAAAACAGTGATCTTTGTCTCAAAGCAATCCTTGTTCACCTTGCTGAACTGGCAGGTCTCCCCCTTCTCGCTGTTGTGACATGGATCAAGGCAGAAAGCTGTGTCACCTCCGGGAACGGAGAAATACTAATGTCACGTGGGAGCAAGGTAAGGGGGGAGTGATTTCCTCCAAAATCTGGAATGAGGGGACCACTGGGAGCCACCTCATTGTGACGACTGCATGCAAGCAGCAGGGAGGACATTCAGGTGTCCTGCGGGGACACTACCACACGGTGCTTCCCCCAACTTGGCTCCACACTCTTCAGAAAATTCCCAGGAGCCAGGCACCGGGGCATGTTCCCTGGACGAGGGAGCCCAGCCTGGCCCTGTGGCCGCTCGTTTCTGGTTGGTCGCACGGCCTCTTCTCCCCCCCACCCCAGGGCAGAGCACTACGGCCACATGCTCATCCACATCAGCACAGGACTCCTAGGAGGAGCGGCAGCTCTCCTCCAGGGGTGTGCAAACCTGACGGGCCCCTGCCTCGGATGGGAGGGACTCACAACTAAATGGGCTGCACAAGAGGCTTCAGGATCAAACCCACCTGCCCTATTCTAACAAACTCTGCCTGGCGAGCCTCCTCTTTCTTCCGTGCCGATTTGGGTGATTCTGGTAAGACGTCACTAAAAGACCTTCTATTCAGCATGTTCTAAAAAAAGAAAAACAAGTTATGAGTCCCACAAATGGTTGCCAAGTCTCGTTCTTTGTCTTGTCTGAGTGCGCAAGCCTGGTTGTCCGAATGGCCCTGTTTCTGCCTTCGGCATTCCTTCACGCGGTAAGCGGCCATGGGGCACCACTCTCGCGCCCCGGTCCGCGCTGGGTGCTAGGGACAGGACGGCAGCCGGCGCTGTGTGCTGGCTGAGAGCGTGGCCTTGGCAATGAGGCCGACCAGCAGTTCCACCGCTTCCTAACTTCCAAAGGTGCGACCGAGCCACTGGAGTGGTGGTCACCGGAGCTCGAGGCATTGAACTCTAGGCAAATTGGACCTCCTGAAGTCGTGCAACGCTGCAGACCTCTGGGTGCCTTTGGGCGAGTGACTTGTTCATTTCTGAGTCTCCGTGTCTTTGTGTGGCTGCACTGGGAATGTTGAGTGGTACCACCAAGGACAGCCACCCCCAGAAGCACTCCCTAATACTCTAGGGATTGCTGATTGCCACCATGGCCCCAGCCTGCACCTCGACTTCCACATGGCTTCATGAAAATCACCTTCCTATGTGTGGACAGTCAACATCCCTCCGTGTTGTGGTAACAAGGGGAGCACATCAGCTATGGGTGTCGTGACAACAGGGATCAAGGCGACTCATCACTAGGACATGTATTCTCAACCCAGACCCCATGAGGAGAAACTGCTCTGCGGATCCAGGGTTACCTTATGCAGATCTGGCATCAAATCCTGGTACAAAGATCGAATCAACATATCCAGAGTACGTCGGCGTTTCTGGGCAAAGGTTGGGGTTTCCAAAGTGGCTTTTTCACCATTAATTACTAAAATAAATCAAGTTATAAAGGGAGTTACAAATATTAACTTTAACAAGGAAACTCTCCATAGTGGACATTATCTGTTTTCCTAACACTGGTGTTACCCTCCCTTTATGGAAGAACACTTAAAAACTCTCTACGTTTCCTTATACAAATCCATAATCCTTCCCTATTGGACTGCAAACTTCCTGAGCAGAGGGCCTGTGTAATTAATTACTTGAAGACCTAGTACCTCCCCCAACCTGCCCCCATCTACCATTACACTCATTCCATCCACCCATCCACCCACCCATTTGTTCACCATTCCATCTATCCATCCATCTACCCACCTATCCTTCCACTCATCTAAACACATGGGCCAAATCACCAGGATGCCATTCAATGGGATTAAATATTATGAGGGCTATCCTGGAAGTATTCAGCTATGTAATATGAAAAATAGAGGTATTTATGGCTGGATTTTTCCTGGACAGCTCTCATATGTATCTGCTGCATATTTGTTAGAAAAAAATAACAATTGCCTAAGCAGAGTACTCAGATTCTTAGCCTAATGGAAGTTTCTTCTGGGAAATAAAACTGATGGTTTAGTGGGTTAGAGACACTAGAGTTAGTAAAGCGGAATGTCCAGTTACCCATGAGAGCAAAGAACAGAAAGTGTACAACAGAGGTCAGGAGCATGAAGCAAAGATGGTTATGGGTTTGAATCCCAGCTGTGTTGCTATCTGTATATTTTAAAGCAAACTATTTAGTTACTTGGGGCCTCAAGTAACTAAATGTAACTGCATTTTCTTGTAAGGGTTTTTTTTCTTCAAAGATTTCTTATGGCATTTTTATGCTATAATACACAGTGCTGGGGATATCATGAAAATTTAGTGATTATTAACTATTGTTTTTCTCATACAGAGGGCCAAAGAAAGAATAGAGCTCACAGACTGAAAAATGAACTTCTTGGGGACAGGCATTTCTGAGACAGCATCTGTGTTCTAGGGACAAACTGGGCTTATTTGTGGCAAGACATCCCTTAAGGAATTTAAATTACGCATGTCTATTATTTTCTCTAGCACATCTATTATTTTCTCTATTGTTGTGACTGGGAATTTTTTGGTTGAGGATATTTTCTCTTCAGTACCTCCAGAAACATCCATTTTAAGTGACTGGTTTTGGCCGAATCCAGGGGAAAGGTCAGGATGGTTGACATGCTATTCCCTGTCATCTTGGAGTTTTCCACCTGGACCAGTTCCTCCCTCCTGCTACCTCCACTTTGGGATTCAAAGAGACTTCTGGTCCGTCACCCGCTCCCGGGCCTTCCCGGCTGCACACGCTGCTACTTTAATACACACTCTTCATTCTGTTAGCTTCACGTTCTCCCACTATAGCAGCTTTGCAAGTCTTCAGCTGTGGATCAGCTGAACCCTTCATTCCCTTTTGCTCCCAGCCTCTGAGGTGCTGAGGAAGGTTACGCTTTTGACTGGTTCCCTTGAAATCAATGATTCCACTGACAACTTGGGTCCTCAGTGTTGCTGAGCGACCTTTAATCCATGGCTAAAGAATTACATGCCTGCAGTGGTCCCTTCCCTGCTCTAGGCACCCCACAAAGAATGCTCATCTCCTGGGCTCGAGGTTTTGAGGCCCTTTCTTGAAGGTGGGTAGGATGGTAGGTACAGAGGACACAGGGGGAAAACCTATGCTACACTGCAGAAAACCAAGTACGTTTCATGTGAAGAATTAATAGGGTGTGCAACAAAATCAGTGCTTTAAACAATGATATTTTCTTATACAGCATCCTGGGAGAATCTGAAGAAATATGTTCTGATGCGGAATGCGTTGCAAAAACATTTCAAAACAGAACTTACATTTTACTAGCAAAAAGTCCCTGAATTCCTGGTGGTCTGTAAACACCGGTGGGGATGGCAAGGGTGGGCCAAAGAGTGGTACACTCTCTTCTGAAAATATTTTCAGCCTATGTAGAGAACATTTCAGAATTACTTGGTTTTTCTTCAGAGATCACCAGTACTTGGAAGCTTACATTTGTCCAGCTGTTTACGTGATGTGTTAGGAGTATTCATTCCATAGTAGGGGTCTTCTCTGGCCACCATGCAAGTCTCCTACCTACGGGCTTTCGGGCAGAGACCAGGTCCCCCTGTATCCTTCATGGTCCAACCCACCAGCCGTGGGCAAGGCCAGGCACCCCAGGAATAATAGAGAAGGCCAACGCCAAGCACCCACGGCGTACCAGGCAGCAGACTTGGTATTCTGAGACAGCACTGAGATTGATTCTCGCCAGCCTGCCAAGGTAGTATCATTACTTTCACTCTACAGACGAGGTCTGAGGCTTGAAGAAGATGAACATTTATTTTTTCAAAGCTCAAAGTTACTATGTGACAGAGTTGGGATTCCAACCCACATCTCTTTTTTTTTTTTTTTTTAAAGATTTATTTTATTGATTTTTGACAGAGAGAAACAGAGACAGAGAGAGACAGAGAGAAGGGGAGGGCCCAGAGTAGCCTCTATAGTTGACATTAGTTTTCCATATAGTTTCACTCCACAGGTGAGTGCAGGGCTGCGCAGGGCAGGAACTGGGCCGGGAGCCTCCCATATAGGTCCCGGCAAGAACTGAACTGGGGGCAACACCCCAGTTCAGCATATGGGTCTGCATGGGCCGGGGCCAGGATTCGATCCTCAGTCCCCGGGGCTTCAAAGCGAGCACTTAACCTGTTGAGCCATCCCAGCTTTCCCTTTTTTTTTGTTTTCTTTCCACATCTCTTTAACACAAAGTTCATGCTCAATATCATGATACCTCATAACAGATTAGTTTTTGAGAACAGAAGGAAAGGCAGGCAAGGGGGAAGCCCAAGAAAGGAGGTACTCTGGTCAAGATCAAACATGTCAACCTGTGCTCACTGATGAGTACAATAAAATTCCCAAGAACCCTGACCCTGGGCTGCTACATAGAGCAACACTATATGGAATAAGTTTTTCCTGAAGAGATGGTGGCCTTGAAAAAGGTCCTGTAAGGTGAGAACATATCAAACAAATCAAGAAATACCTACAAGGGCTGTCTGGAAAATATCCAACCATTGTCAATATAATGATCACGGTTACATGGCTGGATACTTTCCAGACAGTCCTCGTAAGTCAAGAGTCTCATAAAATGAATGCCAAAGTAATAAGTAAACATGAGAATTAGCACCAGCAATCGAGAGAAAGTCATTACCTACCTGTAATTGTCATTTTGTTGGTCATACCTCACTAAGGCAAAAATATCTGTGGTGATGGTTAAGGAAATTAATCAATAACCCCAGTGCTCACAATCAATGGCTTGTGCTTTGAAAGTCCCTTGTGCAAAATCAGCTTAGCCCTGCCCTTGTGATCAGGTACCTGTCACCCTTAGGGCAAGACGGAACCTGGATTTTTCTGAAGGAGACAGCACAGGAAGACAGAGGTTCAACCTCTGTGTGCTCATCCTTTGGGGGAAGTGCTAACTCTTCAAATCTGCCAGAAATGCAATATAAATAAAGAGATTAAGCAACTAAGCAGCCAACCAAGGGGGGAAAAAAAAAAAAAAAGCAATTCCACTGCCTGGTCACACAAACTTCCCAATAGGAAATTAGTCATAGATTTTCATCTCACACATTATGAAGAGAAAAGCAATTTAAATGTTTCCACTGTACACCTTCCCTCTGTTTCCTTCTGGCTCTGGTAGACTAAACACACCAAAACAAAGCCGTGTGGCTGGTGGCAGCCTCTGGGTAGAGTCTACTTGGCTTGTGTCAGGCACGCTGGGTTAGGATAGCCAGCTTTGTTTATTTCTCCTGCTTCCCCTCCCCACCACCATCCAGCCCGTTTCCTTAGCAAGGGCTAAAAAGCCATCGATTCCTCAACGTGTTTCCAGATCTAGGCTCAGTGGAAGGAATCTGCTCTAACTATCTGCTTGGCCCTTTCCAGACAACTGTGCCAAGGCCCAGAACTAAAACATACAACGAAAGGAAATTCTAAAAATGATCATTACCCCTCAGTCACTGAGTGTAACCCCCCACACCCCAGCTCGGTACCGGAAGACGTTTTCTGTCTATGAGGAGAGCTGCTGAGGGACGGGGAAATATTAGCCCAAAACCCTGGTGAAGGGAGCAGGGCAGCACTTAGCAGTAAGCAGGGATGCGAGCCAAAGCAGTTCTTGGTGGAGTGTAGGCGCCTCTCTGCCTTCCCTGACCTCACAGAGGAAATCTGGCAGTTTTCAGCTGAAAACTTCCACGCTCTGTGGTTAGGTTTCCCTGAACAAGGGAAAGTGTGCAGAGCAACCTGCTTCCAGATGCCATGAGTCACAGGGGTCCTGTCTCCCAACATTTTACTGGTGTGGAGTTTCCAGGGAATATGAACAACTAGACCAGAATGTATTCCAAAAATGCCTATTAGCTGCCCTTATGCACAACCTGTAGAGGGACCCCTTTGGGTTTCCCTGTCATGGCGCATGGCCCAGGGCCACAGAGCCACAGCAGGGTATCGGCGGGGCTGGCCACGCTCAAGCCCCATGCCTGTGTGACTGAGCTGAGATTGGACATTACAGAGAACTTGATCAGCACCTGCCAGCAATACGAGCTAAACAGGGATTAGAGAAGGCAGCGGGGAAGCATATTCAAATACGCTTAATTCTATGATTTCTCAAATTTCAAGAAATGGTGGAGCAGCAGCTATTACTAACTAGGGCTTAGAATCAACAAACAAACATTATTTTGGCTTTTTATTTTTACTTGCAATTTTTATAACTAAAGCAAGTTTCTCAGTGGATCCAATACCTATATTCTTCTAATTCATTGTTTACTGATGAATGGTAGGAAGTTTCCCTCATGTTATAAGCTACCCGAGGAAAGGGAGACAATATTTCAGAAATTAAGATCTGTCTGGGGATTAATCCCTCCATTTACTTCAATGGGTGGAGAGAGAAGAGGGAACAATGCTGAGGAAAAAAATCCCAAGTGAGGTTTTTGAAGAGAAAAGCATCTAAGAATGATAACATACAGGCAATTACAGTAGACTCCCCATTAACCGGCACCCATGCGGGATAAATGTGGTGTTATTTCTGGGATTTCTCTGCCGGTGGCTTGAGTTCCGGTTAATGGAGAGTCTGCTGTGTAACATTTGCTTTGAGGGTTGTTGGGTCCAGTGAGGCTGACCGCTCAGCCTGCTCAACCGCAGCACTCACAAAGCCCCAGGATACGTGTGAAATGGGAGCGGATCATGGAAGGCTTGAAGGCAGGAGAAGGCTCCTCTCCTTCCTGGAACACAATGGTGACAATGTCGTTTCCGATGTGGCGCTTCCTTTCCACCTGGAGGTAAGCATAAAGGATGTCACTGAGAAGGTCATTCAAACAGGGCACGTTCATAGAGCTAAAAACCGAACACAGTGCAACTGAGCACGACAACCACAGAGCCCGGACTGCAGGCCCCTGACTTCCTGCCGCCCCGGGCTCACCAGCCACCTGTCTCCTGGCTGCTCTTCCCTCTCCGCTGCCCCTGCCCCAGTCAGGCCCACGCTCCCCCTCGTCCACAGCCTCGAGCAGCATCCGGACCAGCCTCCTGGCCTCCGTTCTCTCCCGTTGACTGCTCTGACTGCGTGCACCTTCACCCCCACGCCACCTCCTGAGCCTGGCAGCGAGGCCCTCAGCTCCCAAGCTAACACGGAGACTCTAACTCCATGAGATTGTAAGGCGGCCTTCTCCACATTCAGGTCACTAGCTGAGGCTCTGTGCTCACACGCACCTGCTGTTTGTTCTCTTTGGAATACGGCAGCATGGTGGAGACGTGAAACATAATCTCGTGGCCTTGGTATACAGTATACACGGAGTGGATCCCTGTGGTATCATCTGCAAAACACAAGCGTGCATTTGGTGGGAGCAGAGAATTCTGAGACCAGGAGGAAACGGTCTCTGTGCGCAGATGGGGGGACCGTAGCACACGGTTCGGTCTCAAAGATCATTCTGGATTATGCCCCCAAGGGGGAACAACAGTATGGATGCTGCCCACATGAGAGACCTCTCCTTCCCTTTCTAAGCTCACCTGCTCCGTGAGCCACATCTCACCTCCAAGCAGAGGAGACAGGAAGCCGGGCTAAAACCGAGAGTGTATTACAATGTCTTGCCATCTGGTTACTGTTGGTGTTTGGGACAACACTGACACCAGTAGATGCACAAATAATGACCACGTCCATAAAACAAAAGGAATGTAACACTGGGAAAATTCTAGAATGATTAAAAGCACAGGCTTTGGAATTTGACAAACCTGGGTTCACGTTCTCATGAGCTATGTTCCTTCTGGCAAGTCACCTCGTCTTTCTCTGAGCCTCAATGTCTTCATTTGAAATTGGAGATGAAAATATTAGTGTCAAGCTCTTAGGGATGGTTACCAGATCCTACATGTAGAGTGCTTGGCGAATGCCTGGCCCACGCAAGGGTTCCCCACACGGTGGTTACGTGGGTAACAGAGCCTGATAGTCGGCAGTGGGGGTGATGAATGTGCGGGTATCCAGGACTCACCATGTACACATAACATGTTGGGGTGAAGCTGGGGCCAGATACCTGAGGCCAGACACCTCACCCCTGCACCTGCCAGGTAAGTCACTCACAGTGCAGTTCTCACCAACCACCTAACCTCCCCATATTCAGCAACTGTGAACTGAGGTCAATGTGAGCTGGCGGAGAGCTGAGGCTCCCAGGGGAAAGGGCACCACGATTTGGAGCCCCTCAAATTTAGGCCAAAGGAGCCTTGCATCACCTGCCTGGTTTACCTCAGGGACTGACTGTGAAGAGCAAATAAAATGAAGGAAGAAAAGCATAGGAGAAAAAAACCAGAAACGCTATACAATTATCAGATGGCACGAGTGATTCCAAAACGAAACTTGTGATCTCATGTACCTTCACCCCCTCAGACGCCCACCCCCAAACTGCTTCCCCTCAGATGTTGGGGCCACCACCCAGCCCCCTGCCTGGGCCAGAGACCCACGTATCCTCCGTGATTGCTTCTTCCTTTTTCTCCATGTTCCAGCCACAGGTAACTCCTGCCAGTCCCACCTTTTAAACCGCTCTGGAGTGGGGCGCTCCCCGCCCTTCCTGCCTCGTCCTCTCTCCAGCTGAGATCATCTGGTCTGGACTGGGGTAACAGCTTCTGAACTGTCCTCTGGACCTTTCTCCCATGGCAGCCGCATGTTCTGCTCAAAGGTACAATCTGAACCCATCACAGCCCTACTCAAAACCCTTTAATGGCTTCAATTCCATTTAGAATAAAATCCAGACTTATTCCTGTGATTTCAAACCCTTGCTCCATCTTTCTCCAGTCCTTCCATTCCTTCCAGCCAGGCAGGGATTCTCAGTTTCCAGAACAGATGCTCTTTCCGGCTCCTCTCACCTGTTCTCTGCTTGGAATTCTCTTCTCCCTTCAAGACACTCAAATTATTCCCACTCACTCCTTCCTCCAGGAAGCCTTCTCTATCAGCTCCCTCAGATGAGACAAATGCCCCCATGACACTCTGTACTGTTTCTCTGTAGTTCACCCAAGTACTTGGTACTAAACTGTTAGATATTTATCTGTTTAATGCCTGTGTTGTTCACTGGACTATAAGCCCCTAGAGAGGCAGGGACTGTGCTGGTATATCCATTGCCATGGCCCTGGGGCCCCACAGAGTCCTGGCACACAGAGGTGCTCCATGGTGAGAATTCATGGGCACACTGTGACTCCTGCCACCCCTGGGGGCTCTGAGGGCTGACTTGGTCTTGCAAAACTCAATGGAGCCACCAAATGTGTCCAGTGACCCCATGGCTAAGGTGACCAGATGTCCCACTTTTGGCGGGACAGTCCCGGTTTTTAACAATTTGTCCCGCGTCCCGGGGCGTTTTAAAAAAGTCCCGATTTTTGGAAAGAATGCACGACAAGCTAGGGAACGGTGGGAGATAGACCCAATTTTTAATCAAGAACCCCCTCCCCCCGGTCAATGGTGTCCCGCTTTACCAGTGTTAACATCTGGTCACCTTAACCATGGCAGCCCGGGCGTGAAGCTTGAATCCCTCTTATCCTTAGTCCATCCTTTTTGCCCATCTTGGATATAAATTCAAATACAGGTTAGGCTGATGACAAAAGTTATACAAATGGCAACCGAGCAAATCCAGAGGCAGGCTTACTTTTGGTGTCCAGACCGCCGCGGTAGCCTGTCCAGCCCTTTAGAGTGAGTGTATCCCCCAGGAGGTTTAAAAATTTTTGAAAAGCGTCACTTCCGATTTCTGTAGGAAAAGGTAAAGTGTGAAGAAAGTATGGTATCAGCAGGTCCTCACTTTCTAACTATGCCCTGCAGTCACGTGGGAGGGAGCTAGTGTAACACACAGGTGTGTGTGTCAGTAGGAGAGGACGGAGGGGTCACGGTTCCTCCTTGGAGCTCATGCGGGAGTGTCCGCCACGCCCAGGAATCCAAGGAAAGGAAAAGTACAGAATCAGACCAACCGACCTCCCCCAGCCCGACTGGGACCGCAGGTGTTTACTATTGCAAGGCGAATCCATCGTTACTGTTTCCATGAACAGTACACAGGGATTGACCATGAAAAGTGCTAAACAACGGGCAAGCGGCACCATTCTGTCATTCCCCCAACTGGAAAAACCACAGTGAAAAACCTTCCTCTGCTGCTGGGAGTATATCGGACCGAATTCAAATCCCACGTAATTTTCCAGTGAGACTGGCTCCCTGGTGTCGTCAGTGCCTGGTACTAATTTGGAGGCTGACACGTATTTATCAAACGAATGACACTGGTCAATATCTGCCCTACAAAATTTACCCTGAACTTGTACCCCAACATTTCGTAAAACCGCTGGCTGTTTGCTTGCATTAAAGGCTCCAACTCAACGGGCGAACTCTGTTTGGATTGCGAAAGCCACAGCCAGGCAGAATAGGGGTTCTGCTAGTGGGAAGGAGCGGGGGACACTCACCGTTGCTGAACATCTCATCATCAGTGAGCTGCCCGTCTTTGGCAAAAAGAACCCCAAACTTGAAATTCACAGAGCCCTTACAATAAGACAACAAAAGGTGGTGACTTTCATTTTATCATCGAAGCACACACAGTTATGAGACACGCTGGTCCCTCTCTGGGAAAACTGCCAGGTGACCAGAATGGACACCGGAAGATTACGTCCTCCCCTTCGTCTCAGGTTTGCCTGATGCCAACAACAAGCACGCCTCTGCTTTTATAGATTTCTACAGCGTACAGGTGACACTCTATGCTTTTACGTGAATTGGTTTGTAATTCATCACGAAGGGCATCTGCAGTATGCCAGGTCTGCTCTCTGGCAAAACAGAGCTCAACATAAATAGCCAAGGGGAGGCCGGGATGGCTCAGCGGGTTAGGCGCTCACTTTGCAGCCCTGGGGACCGAGGATCGGATCCCGGCCCCGGCCCGTGTGGACCCACATGCTGAACTGGGGAGTGCCCCCGGTTCAGTTCTCACCGGGGCGAGACCCAGCCCAGTTCCTGCCCTGTGCAGCCCTGCGCCCACCTGTGGAATCAAACTATGTGGAAAAACCAATGATGTGCAACTATGGAGACTGTTCTGGGCCCTCCCCGTTCTGTCTCTGTATCTCTCTCTCTGTCGAAAACAATAAAAAGAAATCTTTAGAAAAAACATAAATAGCCCACAGGCTTCCCAGGATGGCACCGTCTTCTGATCCGCCCAGCATCAGCTCAGACCCTGTGAGCACGGGAGAGCGCAGCGAAGTCAGAACTCCACACAGCCAGCCACCTTAGGCTGACAGCTGTGGACTCTTTTAGAAATAGACGTAGAAGCTGCTGGCAGTTTATTCTAAGCTCATCCCCCTCCCTAATTCCTAAAAATATTTTTAAGCTAAAAAATAAACAAAACAGATGTGGGGCGGGGGAGAAGAGTAATCAAGAAGTATTAATAAATAAAGATCTCCCTCATTCTTTTTAATGGCATCATAATATTCCATAATTCATTCAATCAACCAACGAATATATACTCTGTGCCCTCTAGGATTTGGGGAGACCGCAGTGAACAAAACTGTTCTCATGGCGCTTACATTCTAGTGGGGCAACATCAATAACTACATGAAAATCCACAGGCTAACAAGGAAACCAAAGCCGTGCAGGAGGGCAGAGGGTGAGAGGCAGGGTATGCCATGTTACTGAGACCACGGAAGGCCTCTCTGAGCAGAGAGCCTAATCAAGGAAGGGTGTGACCCATGGGGACATTGAGGGAGAGCCCCCCGGGCGGTGGGAACAGCAGGCCCTTCCTGAGACGGGGGAAGAAGGACGTTAGCGAGGGTTTGGGAGTAGAGGAGTAGATCACGCAGGCCCACAGGCCGCAACAAGGATGCTGGGCTTTACTCGGTGTGGGATGCAAAGCCATGACAGTTTTGAGCACAGGGATGACCTGATTTGACATGTTTTAAAGGGACCATTTGGATACCACATGAAAACGAGGACAGAAGGTAAGAGACAAAGCAGGGGCAGAGCTGGGGAGCCTGCTTAGCTCAGGTGAGAGATGATGGGGGTGGTGTCAACGGATTCGCGTGGTCACCACGGAAGCTACGGGAAGTGTTTGAGTCGGGGACGTATGTTGAAGTGCAACAGGATGTGCTGATGGATTAGATATGGGGTAGGAGAGAGAAGGAGGTGTTAAGGATTTTTCCAAATTTGGCCCAAGTGACTAACTGAATGCTATTGCCACTTACTGAGAGGCTTAGTAGGTATAACCTATAATTCACTTATTCAATTTATAGTATTTTAGATATTTCTCTGTGTCAGTTCTCTACTTAGGAAACCCAATACATTTTTGTAAGTGAGCAAGTCAACAGGGGCTGGACACACAAAAATAATATGGCATCCTGTAAATCGAGTGCACAATAGAGTGCAAACTCCCCATCTTTAATTTAATGAGAATTAAAACCTCATTACCCTGATCACAAGGTTAATATTTGAATATTTCCAAGCCGATTTATGTAGCTTCATTGTTTTTATATCTTTATAACTCACTGCATAGAAAATTCTGAAATACACCTTGAAAACCTATATCAGCAAGTCTTTCAGTGGTAACAGACTCGCCCTGTGCAAATCCAGGAAGGACCGAAAGAAAAGGTTGTGTTCGTGGTGAAGGGAGATGATCGTTCGTAGAGAGAGAACACAGCAGGGACCGAGAGCTCATAAAATTGCTTACCTCTTGTTCTTCAAGAACCAGCAAGTCCTGTCAAATAAAGTTTGACAAGTTATGTCCACGCTTAAGGGTGATCATTTCATTTTGAATTTTGGTGGAAGCCGAGCTTCAGTTTACTGAAGTTGACATCACCTTTCCCCCCAGAGTGCTTTTAAAATTCCAATTTAGCACTACAGATTTTTCTCAAATACCTGGTCGTTTTGGGAAGTGCTATGATAGCGTGACTCTCTGGGAACAGAGATGGTGCACAGCAGTGGGAAGAAACTCCCAGACCCCGGGTTTCTCCATGCACTGAAACCCAGCTTATCACACGGTGCTTCTGGAAAGATGTGGCCCAGAGAAATGTTCCTACAGTGCAGCTGCCAGAAACAGACATTTAACATTTTTAAATAGCATCAGCCACCTTCCCACTTGCTGGAAAGATGCCTTCTGTATAATGTGATGGGCTTGTTTTCTGTTTACTTTATGGATCCAGTGATTGGCAAGAACTCTTTCCTCTCTACCTAAAGCCAGCTGCTCAAGGCTTCCTACAGAAACGTGATTGACAGCTGTCCAACCACTGCTCCTGAGTTGCACACTCACGTGCACACTTACACACGCAGAGGATGCAGAAAGCTCATGAACAGTTCCTTGTAAAGAAAGTCAAAACACAAATGTAGGCCAAGCATGAAGTGTCTTTTGTTTGGTAAAAAACAGGCACAGAATTATGGTATAAACAGACAGAAGGTGGTTATATGTCGTTCTCTTGTCCTCTTTCATTTTATGGGAAAAAGGAGATAAGGATGACTGAGCAGAGACCAATTCAGCTCAGGGGACCCACTCAGCAGCAAGATGCAGAAGGAAGCACCTTGGGCTCCGTGGGTTTTGGGGCCCAGTGTCTGGGGGCATCACATCCAGGCTGCAAGAAGAAAAGGACTAAGAGTGGTGACCTGTACAGCTGATGTAAGGAAGGGATGGTGCTACTGGCATATTTAGAATTCTGATTTGTTTCTCAGTTTGCTATAAAAACTACTTTCAAGCATAGCGTGGCTTAAAGTTTAACCTCACACACCCATTTTTGCCTCACTTCCTTCTGGGGTGGAGGCAGGGTACAAATCTTATTTAAAAAATTAAATTAAAAGAGAGGGGAATTCACAAGTCTATACCTTTGGGGTAAGCTAAGTTGAGAGCCAATAGATTTATTTTAAGAGCTAATTGTGTTTTAAAGTTGTCCGAGCAAAAATGCTCACCTGTCCGCACATTGCACACAGTTCTACATCACTCAGTAAAATGATTTAACCCAATAATTTCCTTCCGAGCACACTTCCCTCTGGTTCACCAATTGAGGACCATAGAGTTCAGCGGTTGTGAGTTGTGATTAGGCCTCCGAATCACAGAACTTTTGGAAAATAGACTCCCAGCCCCTACCTTAGACCTAGCCTATCAGAGTCTCAGGTGTGAGGTGCGCCGGGATGGTGTTTTCATAGCATCAGGTGATTCTGGTGGGTATCGTAGGCCAAGGACCACGGATGATCCGTGGCTTCTCGTCCTACACTGTGGTCAAATCCATGCAATTGCAAAGCATAAAGTTCTCTGTTACCTTTTGTATCTCAGGATGAAAAATTTCCCTGGGGCCTTTCTCAAATTTGTCCAGATTCATGGCACTGCAACAGAAGGGACAGAATGATCCACAGTGTGGTGGAAACGTAAATAATGTGAAGCTGGTCTCAGTTCTACAGAGAAGCAAAATACTATCTCCTAGAAAATCATGTGAGGGCCTGGCACACGGGAGATAACAGTCCAACAAAGGACGGAGCAATGACCGAAGATATGCTAGTAAGTAAACGCTACGTTGCACTGTCCTTCTAGAACTGTCCCTCATCTAATAAGAGAGGAATTGAGAGCGGCTATTTCAGGCCACCTTGACTCATCTTCATGATCTTTTGTTTACTAAAAAAGTGACTTACTGACATTTACATAGCAATTGATGATGAGGTGAAGTGTAACAAAGATGACCTGCAATGTCTTTCTTCCTTTGCAATTCTTCTGCCATTTAGGGCAAAAGACCATCCTTAAACAAGCGGTTCTTTTACTTGTATGTTTTCCTTTGGATGAACAATGTTAATTTCCTTTAGCCCAAGTCCCTCTGGAGGTAAAACAAGGACAATGAACTAGATGATCTCTAAGGCCCCTTTCAACTAGGATTCTTGTATTTTGTAAGTGAAAGGTAAAAAGAATACCTAATATTTATAGAGTACTTATTTCCAGGCACCCTGCTGAATGCTTTACAACATGGATTATCTCATGTCGTTTCTAGGAGGCAAGTTCTATCCTATCCCCATTTTAAAGAGGAGAAAACTGAGGCTCAGTCCAGGATAACTAAGCTGTTAAGTCATAGAGCCAAGATTTGAACTCGGGATTATGTGACTCCATGCTTTTTATTTATATTTTAATTTCCTTTTAAGTCTTCAAGTTCATGACTGTAACAAATGAATATAAAAATCTTTCCCTCAACTGGCAGTAACTGTAGAAGTTTTACTTTTTCACAACTTTAAAAATATTTTCTTGCTAAAGCTTGCTCTGGTTATGAGTGGTGGGCTGAGAAGTGAGGGCCCTACTCATATAACTTAATGAAATTATAACTAAACAAAATCACTTGTCTTTAAATATAAAGGAGAAAGGACCTGGAGTAATTCCTTTATAGGAAAAAGAGATGCACAGAAACCTAAGCCACTATAATTCATAGTATTACTTTCAAAGCAAGTTGAGATTTAGAAGCAGCAAGATATTTCCAGGCTCAACAAAAATGCTAACCTCTTCACTGACACTTTCTTAACTTGGGCTTCAGGCTGCTCAGGGGAAAAACCCAGAGGCCTAGAGCAGGGACAAGGTCTGCAGTTTGGAGACCAAATCAAGCTTGACAATGAGACATGACATTTTGTGCTTCTTAATCTCAGTGCCCTTTCCCCAGCCGGATGCAATTCTAGCCGTTAGAGTCAAGTCAAGCCACTCTAAAGGACACTTCGGCAAGCATGAGGTGTATCTGGGAACACTGAAATCGCCACCCCCTACCGCCACCTAATTGCAGCTGAACACAGAGTAAGTCACCAGGGCACCGGGCTAAGCTTTCATGGTCACGTGATATGGCATTTGTGGTTCATAGCCTGTGCCCCGGAGTCACGCGAATCCGGGTTTAAATTCCAGCTCTGTGGGCTCAGGAGCTGTGAGATCTCTGTCCAATCCCTTTACCTCCAGTGTGGAGTAGGGATAATAACAGATCTATTTGTGGAGCTGGTTTAAAGATTTACTCAGAGAATGCTCGACCGAGTTTGACAAACAGAAGCTATTGTTTCTGTGATGTAGCATCTTAGCTGGCAACAAAGCAATGGGCCGGCTTCATGCCACCCACCATGGGAGAGATATGAAAGGGACGGGGTGGGGGGTGGGGTGGGGAGGCAGTGACCACGCGCTCCATTCGTTTAACTTTCTGTTTGGTGAAGAATAAGCACATTCTTCCCTCAGAGCCATTTTCTGACTCCTGAGTTTCTATTTCAAAGCAGAAACATGAAAGGAAAAATATTTCCTGGTTTTCTTTACAGAAATGAAGTATGTGCATCCATAGGAGAAAAAGGATGCAGACAGCTAACGCGGTGCCGAGATGCTTAAGAGCAATGCTTGGAACCAGCCGGACCAGGGCTCGGGCCTCGCTGTGTGAGCTGAGCTTTCTCCCTGAGCCTCCATGTCCTCATCTCTAAATGGGGATAAGAGCAGTCCCTGCCTTTTAAGGTCACTGAGAAGATGACATGAGCTAATGCAGGTCAAGTGCTTAGCACAATGTCTGGTATGGAATCAAAGCTCAGGAGAATAGAGAGCTAACAGAATGGTGGCAGGGGAAAAGTCATGATGAAGGCTCCTGGTACTGCTTTCTATTCATTAGGACTCACCTTAAGATGGACTTCACAGAGAGAGTTTTGGTGGGGCTGTAGGGAAGGCATATTTTCTGGGTACCCTGCAAAGTCAAAACACATCAGTGAGAAGTCTGGCAAGCTCCACCCCGGCAAGAGCCCTGCCTGGCCATTTAAAAGCAGCCATGCCCAGTCTTTGTCGTTTGTCTTCAAGGGGCACATATACTTGTGCCAGGCAACACTGAGGGGGCGCAGTGAGGATGGAGAAGCACATGTCAAATGCCACCCACATATGTGGCCTGTGTATGTGTGTGCACACATACAGATGTGTACACGCATGTGCACACAGATGTGCGTACAGATGTATGTGAATGTGTACAAATGTGTGCACAGATGCGAGCATGTGTGTATACAGATGTGCATGTACAGATGTGAGCATGCGTGTACAAATGTACACGAATGCATGCATGTACAGATGTGTACGTGTGTATACAGATCATGTGTGTACAGACATGGGCATGTGTGTATACAGATGCATGTGTATAGAGATGTGTGTGTATATAGGTGCACGTGTGCGTGCGTGTCCAGGTGTCCAGAAGAATCATCTCTGAGTAGCTGGATTTGGAACCTCTCCCTTTTTATTTGCTGTACTGTCTTGATGGAATTCTTACAAGTATGAATCATGTTTTTTTTTTTTTAGAAGAAGCTTTTTCTTTGTGTTTAGAAGAAACACGACAGAGCTAATTAGCCAAGACTGTAAAACAGGGTTTATGCAGGTGGCTCTCTCTCCCCAGCTGTTTGATAAGCAAACGTGTGCTCATGGTGGGGGTGAGGGATGATGTCGTCCACTCAGGATTCCCACGGCCTCTGGCACTACTGGGCCAACAGCGGCTTAAGAAGTGACCCCTGTGCCGATCCTGGCTGCACCTCGTTGCCCTCCAGCAGTCCCCACCTGCAGTTGGCAGGAAACACTTACCCTGCCTGGTACAGAAGCGAGGGCCCAGGGAAGAGGTCTGGGTAAGGCACTGGTTGGTACTTCTCAACAAGGGGACAAGTACTCATTGTGCTCAGCCCTGGGCTGCTGCCTCCACAGTGACCTTGCGGTCTCAATCCCTCCGCCTGACTTGTCTAACACCAGCCAAGAGTGATCCCCAGGGCAGCCCTCCTCTGCCTTGTGTTTGTTCTCTGTCTGGTCCGCTCCCCCGCCCCTCCCCTGCCCCTTTATGTGGCTGCTTCCCTTTCGCCTGCAGGTCTGTTTAAATGTCATCTTCTCAGAAAGCTTTCCCTGAACCAGCTTATCTCAAGCCGACTCCAGCATCATTCTGTGTCTTCATCTCCTTCAGAGTGCTTATTACAATTTGTAATGTAATAGAGACAATGTCGTAGGAAATTAAAATAAGCAACAATTTCCCCCTGCACTTGCTCCGCTCTTTCTCCCCCAGTACCTGGCTGTGTCCCAGGGGAGGAGATGGAGTGACTGTCAGTTTCTGAGGGAACAAGATATAACGTTGAGAGGACCCATTCCAGAAAGGCAGCGGACGTATGAAACCTACCCCTTCTTTCCTGGTGGGCGGAAGATAGGAAGGCAGCTAAGGGGTCAGGTGCTGGGGCACTTGCCTCCCCATCAAGGTAAGTCCTGGAGGCCCCTGAGAACTGGACTGGAGGGTCACTTTCCAGGCATGGCCTTCCATCGGAAGTCCAGGTAGACACTGTTTGAACAGGTGAGGGGCAGCAACTCAGTAGTTTCAAGGGTGGATGGTCAACAAGATTAGACATGAGCTTTAGGCAATGCTCCTGCCTCCTCCTGTCCAGGGGATCTGCCAGCGAGAGGGTGCAGAGACCTGGGAGCCAGTCAGAGTTCACAACAGGCAGTGACTTCACAACAAGGGGCAAATGCCCTGGACTCTGGATTTCAGGGGCCAGTGCTATCCAATGACCCCCCAAAGCACAGGGGACCCGCTACATCTCAGTGGTTGCCAGGCCAGCTGCTTCACAACAGAAACCAGAAGGAACCCCAGCGGCCCCTATGGGTCCAAGGGCCTCTTCTGCCACCAGGAGGTCTCATGAGCCCTCTCCCCAGGTGCCCCAAGTAGCAACTTCAGGGGGAGGGGAAAGAAACAGGAAAGACTGACCATTTGTCCAAAAGAGAGCGTCATCCCAATAAAACATTCAAACCGGAAGAGACTGGAATACTGTAATGAGCCAACATTAAACAGGAGGGTGGAGGGCAGAAAACTGCCTTCGTGGTGCACTCTCACTTCTCAGTAGGTGAGTAATGAGAAGACTGTCGTACATGCACTTGAGAAAGGCTCGCACGCTGCACGCCAGCTTATCTTCTGAAATGGATGCAGAGACTCTGCTGCAAGGAGAGCTACGCTGACAGCAAGACCGACCCCCCGTGCCGTGGCCTGGCGGGCGGGGGGAGTGCCAGACTGTCCTGCAGGACATCCTTCACGAGTAAGCTCTGACTCTACATCAGACTGCTACCTTAAACCTGCCTAAGAAGCGGAAAACAGTCCTGACACATCGCACCCAAGTTTCCATCAATAGAGGCGGCACAGCACGCAGGTGGAGTGGTGAGGAAACTCTGGGCACAAGCCAGTTACTTACTGTTTTCCTCCAAAGAATCGCACGGTATTGAGGGACACGCTGATTGTTTTGGTCAGAAAGGGTCACAGACAAGAAGAAAGGGCTCTTCTCCGCGTCATTTCCAATGTAATTCTGATGGACTGGAAAAGAAACAGGTTTACAACAGTGAAGATGCAGGTGGCTCTCCCAGTCCCTGGTAGAGCGGACACCTCCGGTGGCACCCAGCCCTTCCCACATGGTCAGGGGACAGGAATGGCAGCCAAGCTCAGGACAGAACCTGGTCACTCTCTACAAGTCATGCACTCCCATTCCCCTTGCCTGTGACTGGTTCAGGAATGAACATGTGATCCGATTCTGGCCAATGAGACAGGAGGAGAAATGTGGCAAGGGGTTTCTAGAAAGGCCTCCTCACTCTTAAAGACAGCCTTCTCTGAACTCTGGACAGTGGTGTCCAGAAGGGAGACCTGGAATCGCTGCAACCGCACTGTGACCCTGAGGAGGACCAGCCTCGATGACATCACAGAATCCACCAACCCCGGAGCCTGTCCTCCCTCTGGGTTTCTTGTTCCATCCCTTATTGCTTCAGCCCATTCGGGAAGCTGAAGGCGTCCAAGCTGACGGCACCATTTCTCTCTAAGGTCATCACCACGCCAGGCACTGCGCTTTCAAGCATTTGGGAAGCTGACTGGTTCCCCACTGATTTCTTTATAAAGAAATATGCCTGCCAAATAAGTGAACTTAGAACAGTGCAGTATCAGATTATTTTAAAGATACCAGTTGGTGTCAAGCATCACATCTTCTGTAAACAAATGTATTAGCCTGATAAGAAATTGCTCTAACTCATTTCTAATCCTGCGATAATGATTATTTTTCCATATTTTCTGCTGTTAACCATACTCCTGTTTTTTTCCATGCGTGTTCCCCTGAGCCCTCCACTTTAAATATACGTCACCATTACTGTCTGAGTTCTTTCCACGTGTCAGGCACCAGACATAGCTCATGGAAACATCTGTCCAAACCTACTGGGTATGTACTAGCAATGTCCTCCGTTTACAGATAAGCATTATTACCTTTTAGTGTTACTGTTAAGTCTCAGAGACGTGGAGAGTAGCTGGTGTAAAGTGCTATAGTTAATAATGGTGGGACCAGAATTCAAACCCGTTCTCTCATCTCCATGAAGGCCTTTGCCTGTGCGTATTGCCTGGCACGTGGCAGGTGAGACATAAAGATCTGTCACCATAGCCTAGTGTAATGCCTCCAGTCTATATTGGCCCTGGAGCTCGGGGAACCATTTCTTTCCCTTATTGCCTTGAACGAAACGTTCAAAACCCACTATAGACAGGATACTCGCCTTGCTAAGTCTAAAGTTGTTGTCTACCCTGCAAATTCTCCTTATGCCTTAAATCACTCATTTAGATTAATCCCCTTGAACTCCCTAGGGACAAAAACAACTGCCTCCCCCCAACCCCCCCAAAACCAAGAAGAACTCCTAGGGCTAAACTGAATCTTCAAATCTACCAAGCTCACTGCTGATCTTGAAGTGAAAGGCCCTGACATTAATGCCCCTAAACTGGTTAGTGTCACACATACAGTGTACATGAGATTACGCTAACACTGATTTTCATTTTGAACTTCCTTCCCAACCACCATAAGGGCATAATTACCTTGTCCTAAAAAATACTTGAAATACCATCTGGTGTGGTATTCTGGGTTCTCTAAATGCACGTCTGTTCTTCGCCAAGTACCTGGCAGAGCAGTTGCGTTCTGTAATAGAACAAAGTTGGGCCATTAAAAGGCTTATTTGGAAAGTGGAAAAAAAAGCTGATGATGAACCAGAGGCCACAGAATCAGAAAAGTCATTGTGGAAAGCGTACCAACAGGGCTGTAACCACATGTGGTCCACGGAAAAGACACCCAGGCTAAATCGGCATCATAGATGCATCCTGGAGGCTGATGGGGTGTGGGGAGAAGAACCAAGTGAACCAGCCAATTCAGTTATTCTAACTGGAGCTTCAAGTTTCTCTTCTTTCTAAAGATTTATTTTTATTGTTTTTGACAGAGAGAGAGAGAGAGAGATACAGAGACAGAGACAGAGAGAAGGGGGAGGGCCCAGAGCAGTCTCCATAGTTGCACATCATTGGTTTTTCCACATAGTTTCACTCTACAGGTGGGCGCGGGGCTGCACAGGGCAGGAACTGGGCCGGGGTCTCACCCCAGTAAGAACTGAACTGGGGGCACTCCCCAGTTCAGCATATGGTTCCGCACAGGCCGGGGCCGGGATTCGATCCTTGGTCCCTGGGGCTGCAAAGTGAGCGCTTAACCCACTGAGCCATCCCGGCTTCCCCATTCTCTTCTTTCTAGCTGGAAGCTCCCACTCTCTTTGGGAGCTGGTGCCCCCTAGAGGCATACCTGTCTGTTACCCTGCAACAGGCATATTTCTTTATTTTATTTTTGACAGAAAGAGAGAGAGAGACAGAGACAGAGACAGAGAGAGAACTGAACTGTGGGAACTCCCCAGTTCAGCATGTGGGTCCTGCCTGGGCCGGAGCCGGGATTCGATCCTCGGTCCTCGGGGCTTCAAAGCGAGCACTTAACCCGCTGAGCCATCTCGGCTTTCCCTGCAACAGGCATATTTCACCTGGAATATCTCTCTATGGCATCTTCGAGCTCATATTCTTTGAAAAATTTTGAAAATTTATCATGAAAATAACTCAATGTGGAAAATATACATAAATATAGTGACTAATCTGAATCTGAGTCTATCAAAGATAATCATTATTAATGATCCGGTATTTTTCCCTACAGGTACATACATATGTATTTTTCTTACTAAAAGGGAATCAAAATGAATATACAGTTTGAAACTCCACTAACCTTATGCCATGCATATAAGGCAGCCTTCTGGAACATGCTTTTCTGATTCTGACATGACTGTACTGATTGACTAGATAGATGTCTGTGGACAGTTCCTTTTTAATGTTGAAGAAGTTTCCTTCCATTCCGAGTTTACAAAGAGGCTTTTCTTAGGAATTAATATTGAATTTTACAAAAAGCTTCCGGGAGTAACTATTGAGATTATAGGTTAAATGGGGGAAAAGCTTAGTAAGTAATGAATTATTCCTCTAGCTCTTCTGAGGCTGACTGGTTCTCTGATTTCTGGAATACACCCTACCAGAGGTGATAGAACAGAGGATTCTTTTGATACACAGCTGGATTTAAAGCAGTTACTGATGTATCATGGTTGTTAGTGAGATAAAGCTTTGGGTTTCTTTTCTGTATGTATTTCTGTCATTCTTTCAGGGTTGTATCACTTTACAAAGTGAATGGAGATGCTTTCTGTCTTTCTCCTGACTCTGAAATACCGACATTTACTGAGTGAGCTCTAAGTGCCCAGTAGTAAGCTGGGCACTTCACACGCATTAGCTCCCCAGTACCTCCACCAACTTCATGAAATAGGTTTGCTTTTATCCCTCAAAGTTCAGATGAGGAAAGTGAGGCTTAGAGAGTTTAACTATGTTGTCTCAGGTTGCAGAGATAATAAGAGTGGAACTGAAACTGAAATCAGTTCCAATTTCAGAGGTTTGTTTTCTTTTTAAGAATCTTAACCATTACATCATCTTCTGTGTCCTTCTGTATGTTCTGCCTGTTTACCAAGAAGTAAAAAAGTAGGTTGAAATTTCTTAGTATTATTGTGCTTTGATTGGATTTTCTAGAATTTGGAAAAATCAGCTATTCATATATAATATACATATATAAAATTTTATTTGGCAACAATTTGAAATTTACATAAATGTTGCAAGAATAAAAAGAGTGCAAAGAGCGTCTGTACGCCCTGTACCAGGTTCACCAACTGTTAACATTTTGTCCCACTTACTTTTTGCTCACTTCCCTCTCTTCCTCCACACACACACACACACACACACACACATTTTTTTCTCAATCATTTAAGTCTAAGTTGCATTAACAATAGCCTTTTATTCCTAAAGACTTTAGTACATATTTCCCAAGAGGAGGGGTATCTTCTTATATGACCACAATACAGGTTTATCAATTTTTATAAATTCAATCTTGATGCAATACTTTAATCTACCATCTATATAACAGTCTTGTCCATTGACACGACAATGTCATTCAAGCATCTCCCCCTTCAGTACAGGACCATTTAGTGCCATGTCTCTTTAGAGTCCCTTAATCTAGAACATTTCCACAGACTTCCTTTGTCTTTTATCCCATTGATGTTTGTGAAGAATGCAACACACACACACACACACCCTTCGTAGCAATACAGCAGTCCTCATTGTGGGTCTGTCTGATGTTTCCCCCTGATTAGATGCAGGCTGTGCATACCTATCAGGACAGGGCTGTCCCCTTCAGCCTGTCCCTCATTGGAGATGCTAATGTTGACCACCTGCTCAAGATGTGGCCTCTTAGTTTTGACCTTTTGGTGTGACTCAGGAAGAGCATATAATTGGATTTTGTTCCTTGTAGAATTCCTGGGTGATTCATTATCAATAGCTATTGATTTTCTATATGAACCCCTGTTAGTCCTCTTGGCTCACCGTTCCTTCCACGACGTCACCACACAGCACGCAGCTACAGTGTAACCCCAGGGCCCTCCAGCCGGCCTCAGGCACCAGCTGACCAGACAGACACAGGTTGGGTCCAGACAAGGCAGCTGACCCTACACAGTCAGTCCACGGGGCTGGTTGTGGTCCCAAGGCCCTGGACTCCAGAGAGCATCCACGGTGCCTGGAGAGGGGAGTCGTACGTGCGCAGGATACTTAAGCTGCTGGCGCCTCCAGCTCTCGCATGGCACAGAGAGGCTTCTTTCTGGTGGCTGCTCAGATCCTAGCTTAGTGCTTCCACATTTGTTCAACGTGCACTCCTGGGCCCGTTCTAGACCTCCTCCTCAGGACCCTGCAGTTAGGGCCCTAGAATCTGCATGGAACAGTCATTCCGGATGATCCTGATGAACACTGAACTTGGAGAATCAGTGCTCTATACCAAGGGTTCCAGAGGAATCCAATGTGGCCATGAACTTGGATGGGGCAAAAACATATCTTTATTGTCCATAACTTTATTCAACTATGAATATATACAAAAAAACTTCAATAGAATGAACAGCCCTGATAACCAGGCCACAAAAAACAAACATAAACCCCCCCCCGCAGATTTTCAGAACTCATTACAGTGACTGCAGATATCTTGAAATACTGTTTACACTTTTCACTGTTCAAAATTTACAATAGTCATGAGAGCTGCTGCTGGATTTGTTAATGTATTTTTAAAAGCATGTACATTATGGCATCATGTATCAGGTTTAGAAACTCATTTTGATAATGATTTCAATACAACCGTTTTTCTTTGTAATCGTAGGTATTTTGCCTCATGCATTTAAAGACATGATCCCGCGAAGGGGTCTACAGGCTTCACGGACGCCAAGGGGGCTCAGGGCATAGAAAATGCCCCCCACCTCTTGGCCTTCTGAAGCACTCACGGCCCGGCTCCCCTCCCAGCGGTCCCCACACTGCCACCTGCAGAATGGAAAGACACAGGAGGGGCCTGTGCAGCCCAGCAGCACCAAGGGACAAACGGGAATCTGCCAGGGGCATGCCCCTAACTCCATCTGGTACAAACTGTCAAATGTGAGTTCTTTAACGGCAAGATATTACCTATTTAATTTGCATCTTCACTGAATGCTTAGCTAAACTGGGGGTAGGGAACCCAACACCAAAAAGGTTGTGAGTCTCGCAAAGCAAGACACTGTTCCTTGTTAAAAGCACATATGACAAGGTGTAAAGATGAGAATATACACAGGAAAGACAGAAGAAGTGAAAACGAAGCACAAAGAAGAAAAAGGAGAAAAGAAATACAGAAAGAAAGACCCTTGCCCCAGGACCCCAGATGAGTAACTCTGGAAATGAGTTCCAATTTCCGATGACACATAGTAGAAGTGGACAGTGAAGGGCACAAATCTTAAGTGCACCGTGTAGGGCAGAAAAACAACTTTCCTCCTGCTCTTCTAAGTTCTGGCTGATCTAATAATTCAATTAGCATGAGACAGATTAACAGCAGGAAGAATCAAATTTAGTACATTTGTATAGATGGGGCTCTGTGAGGATAGGGGACCTGAGGACAAACTGAGTGGTTCAGGCTCATATGCTGTCCTGTGCGAAGGAGAAAGGGGAGTGGCTTGGACTGCAAAGGGGAGGGAGGCCATTCACAGGCAGATAAGAAAGAGCAAACATTTGTTAGACAAGTTCCTGCTGGCCACCCGGAAGCAGTGGGACACAAAGTGATCTAACAAACAGACTTTGCTAGGTTCCTCCCTGTCTGCCACACTTAGTTCATTTTATCCTAAGGTGACCTTCCCTCCTGGAGCAGGTTTTTCTAACTGAATGCCTTTATGCAGGTAAGCGGGGGTGAGGGGGTGGTAAAAGGCTCTTTGTTTATTTTCTTAGAAATCAACCAGCTTAAAATAATCAAGATCCCTCAAACGGCATATTTTGGGGTGACAAAACTGTGTTGCCCCTAAACAACTGAATAGTTAAAAAAAATTATACTCCTTTATAACCACCGCCTGGATTAGGATAGAAAACATTTCTGGTACCCGATGGTTCCTCCATTTATTTTCCCAGTCAATACCCAACCACATTCCAAAAGGTACTCATCACCCTGACTCCTATCACCAAGGATTCGTTTTACCTGTTCTTGAACTTCATAGAACGAAATCGCATTGTATGTCTTCATTTGAGCCCAGCTTTTTGTCCTTCGGCATCATGTCTGTGACAGTCACCCATGTTCTGGATGGAGCAGGAGTTTCTGCTTTCCCATGGCCGTGTAGCAGTCCACGGTATGAACCCCACAATGCATGGATTCGCTCTTCAGTTGGTGGACATGTGGACTGTTCCCAGTTTGGGGTGGTTAAGAATGAAGGCACTCTGAACATCCTTGTGTCTGTCTTTTGGGGCACATAAGCACTCATTTCTGTGGGGTGTCCATCCTGGGACATAGGACGCAGATGCTCAGTTTCAGTAGATACTGAACAGTTCTCCAAAGGGGACGCACCAGTTGATACTTGGTAATGTGATGGGGTGTTCTAGCTGCTCCGCGTCGACTGACCAGCTCTCGGCATTTTAATCCTTTTATTTTAATAGTTCTGTGGTGGGTCTAGTAGAAACTAACTGTGGTTTTAATTTATTTTGCTGTGAATTGCAACTATTTTAAGTATGACCTATTTTACAGAGGATGTCAGAGCTACAGAGTTTGTCTGCAGCATTTTAAGGTGACAGCAACCCAGGTCCACATAATTTGACATCAGTCAGAAAGTTAGGGGGAAATAGCCTGACAAGCACATCTTCCAGTCAACTGAAGTTTAACACTGCGGATGCCCACGTTATCTTATGCTCTTTTAGATAATCATTTGCTGAAAGGTATTATGGCGAGTCATGAACCCGAATTCTTTCTCTGCGTTGCAGACACGCCTGGGCACATACGTCCACAGTGTCAAAGGAGCCCTGAGATTAAAAAACTGGAGCCATTCCTGCCTCAGACGCCAAGGCCCACAGAGGCTCCTTGCTGCTTTCACCGTCTTTTCAAACTATTTATACTTGTGGGGTGTGAAGGAAGAAGACAATCTGGCCAGGATGTGTTGAATTTAGTCAAAGTCCACATATGACACCCTTATTTTATCTGAATGTTATCTAATACTTGACTTTTTAAGCAGGAAACCCACACAACACAGACTACAAATGAGACCCAGTTTTCTACAGCACTTGGGATTTTTCAGTCTTTTTGAGAGTGAGTTTGATTAATGAGTGAATGCATTTAAACTGATTTCAGTTTTTAGGTTAAAAATTGCTGAGCGACTGGCAGCAAAGAAGGTGGACTTAAAAAATAATGAATTAAAACATTTTTGAATTGCAGATATAAACATAAGACTGGCTGAAAAAGTAAAATCACACACAAAAATTAAAATTCTTTTCTCTCCTCCATCCTCTATCCCCTATCACTTTTTTTCCCTAGAACAACCATGCTACCAGGTTGGGTTGGTTGGGCCCAGATCTGTTTATGCACTTACAAAGATATAAATATATGTATAAACACCATCTACATAAATACACACATAACATTCCCATTCATACACACACACACATACATACATGTATATGCACACAGATATGAGGGCTGTCCAGAAAGTATCCAGCCTAGTAACTGTTCTCATTACATTAACAATGGCTGGGTTTTTTCCAGACAGTCCTGGTATACATGTATGATTTGTTTCCATAAAAGGAACAGTTGTATAGATATTACACTGAAATTTTTTTTTTGTTAAAGAAAGTATCTTAGAAAGATTCCCATGTTAGTACATACAGATCTACCTTGTTCTTTTAAACAACTATACAGATTCCTTCTTTTATTTACTTCAGTTGAGTATAGATGTGTAAGATATGTAAACAGCAGAAGGGCTGAAAGTGGAAAGTTAAGGTCCTTTCTCCCAACTTCTTTTCTAACCTCACACTTCTATTCTCCAGAAGAAATTACTATTAAATTCTTAGGTGTCCTTTTGGAAATTTTCTTGCATATTGATAAGCATGTTTATAATTTGTTGTTGTTTGAAAGGCAATGGGATGATATTACTCTGGAACTTGCTTTTCCAACACTGTATCTTAAACATTTTTCCATGGTATTGTATCTACTTCTACCTCGTTTTTTCTAATAGCTGCTAAGCATTCCATTGTATAAATGTATCAGAATTTACATAATCATTCTTCTACTGATGGAAACTGAGATAGTTTCCAGGAGGTTCTTTTTTTTTCTTCTTTCTTTCTATTTTAAATAATGCTACCACACACATCCTAACAGTAGAACTGCTGGCCGAATGGGACATACATATTTAATTATTGCTAGCTGTAATAACGGTACTCATTTACATACCTCCCCACAGTGTATAAGAGAATCCCCCCACGCTAAGGAAGATAGATTTGTAAAGAGTGGAAAGACTGCCCCTGCCCCACCACACACTAATGGACACATTCAAGTGAGCTGTGAGGGAGGCTCCAGGGATGCACCCGAGGGGCACACTCATTTCAGTTAATAATCAGAATGTGCCCACAGATGGCAGGAGAGGCACGAGGTAATATAAAGGTTCTCAGTGGGCGAGCTAATAGGACAGGTGACAGAATCAGTATGTCAAAAAACTCTTGACAATTAGCAATTATGAGGACACACTAATGAGATGACATTCAGTGTGAACAATGCAAAACCTTACACTTAGGTACCAATAGGAATTGCAGGAGTACAGGATGGGGAAGGCCAGCTGCTACAAAGCAGGAAGCCATACCTGTAAAAGTACCAAGCCACCTTGCGTTAGCCAATGGTTTCGCAGATATGACACAAAAAATAGATGAGTTAGACATCATCAAATTTAAAGCCTTCAAAGGACACCATCAAGAAAGTGAAAAGACAACTTACAGAATAGGAGAAAAAATTTGAAAACCATATATCTGATAGGGGTCTAGTATCCATGTCATGTAAAGAACTCTTAAAATTCAATAATAAAAGGAAAAACCTAACAGTGAAATTGCTTTGCAATTTGTGTGTTCATAGGTTTAACATTTTTAAGCATCTATATGGAATCTTCTAATGCATTAACAGTTTTAACGAATTCAGAGCAAGCCAGTTTTTTTGTCCTCTGAGTCTTGATCAGGCTGTGTGTTAATATTGGCCAGAAGTTTTTAACTGGAGACCATCAATACAAAACACAGCCAAGACAGTTCAACTGAATCCTCACGCTCAGTGGCTTTGGTAGAAATAAAATTTGAAACCACATTTGAGCCCTGGTATTATATTTCCCAGAGAAGCAATCCAAGACAGGACTGTGTTTTGAATACAAAAGACTGCAGTGATTTGGAAAATCAATCACTCCCGTCTTCTATGTGGGTCAGTTGACATCATTCTGGCCAAGAAGTGCGTGGGCACCTGTTCAGAGGACCAGCACAGGATGAAACTGCCCTCTTCGCCTCACAGAACATTGGCAAGGGCACATGCCCCAGCCAGTGGGTATGCTAAATGAAGGCAAAGGTGAAGATGGGCAACAACTTCATGAATGATGTGGCCTTTCAAGTTAAAACTACAGTCCTTCACCCAGAATTTGATTACGGTGGCCAGGAGGGCAAGACTGGTGACCCAGCACCAGTGACGGTAACAACCACGGCCACCATTATGATGCCAGCCATCACTTAGTGAAAGCTTACTATATGCTGGGTGTACTGCTAATCGCTTTTCAAGTTCAGCTCACTGAAGCCTCTCAATCATCCCGAGACAGTTTCCATTTTACAGAAGAACCCGAGGCTCAGAAAGGCTGGGCTACTTGCCAGGTTCATACAACTAGTAGGTGGGGGAGCTGGGACTGGAACCCAGGATGGTTGGACTTCAAAGCTGGGGGGCTGCTGAAGCACACTGGTCTACTTCCCATTGCAGGGAGACCCCAAGGGATACGGTGGGCAGTGGAAGTCTTTAAAAACAAAGAAAAGCGAGGGGAGTCTCTGCGGCCAGGCAAGGAAGGCCAGGAGAGCCCGGATTGAGGGCTAGGGCCTGAGCAGTGACAGACAGCACGGCCTCCCCTCCTGGGATACTCCCTGAATAAAGATGACATTTGTAGCCACAGTACTTTTTTGCATCTCTCTCCTGGAGCCTGATATGGCAGCGCTAAGGTGACCAGCCTGGGGTTCTGGGAGCCGTTCACAAAGGGTGTCAGGGCTGTGAATTTGTTTTTGATCTCATCTTGGATGTCTCTCAGGTTGTATTACAGATCTTTCAAAGGGCAAGTGTCATCCTATTCATAGCACCTTTCATACAAAGAGTAATGGCATTTTTCTTTTGTGTCTGCTTCAAGCAAAGCTCTGAAGGGCTCTATTCACCCCTTTCCAGCCTCCACTGAGGCAAGTCTTCTGTGGTCATGAGGGTCACCAATTGCTTACTGCTGCGTCACAGAACCATGGGCTTGGTGACAGGACAGGGTCTGGGAGACTTCCTTACCTCATCTGAAGAGCCATTCTCCACTCGGAATCTCCCAGCCCTTTGGATGGCTCCATCAGCATCACTGGAAATAAGCTGGGGGACAAGAGACCGCTCAGTTAGGTAGCGGGTCACCATTTGCAACGCCCCGTCTGTCTGTATCCATCCTAAAAGTAAGCCAAATCTAACAAGGGCTGGGCCCCCAAAACCCCCACCTAGAAGCTGAAGCTCCATCGGCCAAGTCTGCATACAGTGGGTCCCCACGGTCTGATGGATGAGGACAACCTGATCCATGAGCATGGGAAACAAGAGCATCAGAGCTAAGTCTGAACCTATCCCAGTCTAGACCAACATTGCAGTGATGCTCCTGGCAGAAACAATCTTAACACCTTTCACATGTGGACAAGTGCCGCTCACAGATGGCTAAACCAGAAGCCAAGTCTCAAGTTTAGCCGCTTTCACAGGGAAGCCTAAAAAACGGTTACTGGCTGGCAGGAACTCAAGGCTCTGCATACATCACAGAAAGTTCCTGTGCTTCGTTTCGTTTTAGACAGTTCCTTCAAGGCCGATCAGTTCTGTCCATGGCAGGCAGACTGTATTTTAGCCCTGGCAATGCGATGCTTGCAAATAGTCTTCAAGGGGTGCCGTGCTAGAACGACTCAAGATTTAACTCATTTTTCTCAGATCTTCTAGATTTCTCAGGAGCACCTTGGGAAAACAACAGGTCTTTTTTCTTTTCTTTCTTTCTTTTTTTTAACCTTTTCAATCTGCCCACAGTTTACAGCTAAGATCTGCCAACAATTTCCATATCCCAGAGTCATTAGAACACAGTTGCTCAGAGGAACACTTCTCTACACTCTAACTCCAGATGGACCCAGTAAAAAGAGATACAGTTTCTTTAAGAAAGGTTGTTATTTCATTTTTTCCACTGTGCTGAGTGATATAAAGAAGTGAAAATGAAAAAATTTCAGGGAAAAAAAACCTCCATAAATTTTTCCACCAAAAATAATTTGGAAAGAGTTGATACATTTTTTTCATGACAAATATAAAAATAATAGCATCTAATATTTATCGAGTGCTTCTACATGCCATGCATTTGTCTGGTCTTAACGTGTAGTATCTCATTTAATTTCATAATAACAATACAAGGTAGGTACTATTATCATTCTCATTTATGAATGAGGAACCCAAGGCAGAGAAAGGAATCCTGGGATGGGGACACAGGCAGTCAGACTCCAGAAGCTCCTGTCCTCACCTAACCCCTCCCCGACCTAACCAGCCTCCACGGAATATGCATGATGACGTCCAGTTTTGTTAACTAGTCTCCAGCTTGCAAAACAATTTCTAAACACAAAGAGAAGATTTTTATTTTGCGTTGAGCTGTTTATGGCAGAGGATCAACACACTTGGTACACTGAAGATGAGCCATAAAAGCTGTGTAGTAAAGAATTTAACCTTGCCTAGGGAGAGGTCGGCCTTTGCCCTCAGCTCCTGGCACATGATTGCTAATCCCTGGGAATGCCCTACATGAGTGTCTGTCTGATCACCTGAGGACTTGAGTCACATGGGATGGTAACATGATTTATAACAGAAACTTTGGGTCACATGGTATCAGATCTACTTGTGGACACCAAGACTCAGGTGAGCATCCCTGGTTGGCTGTGTTCCATGTGTACTGTCACACATTCTCACCAGGAGGAGTTGACACACTCATGACCCTACTGGGAGAGGACAACTGGACACTCTGCATTTGGAACTCTCTTGCTTTATCTCATGTGTCTGTTTCCTTGGCTGATTCTAACCTGCATCATTTCATTGTAATAGACCATAAATGAATTCAACGGCTTTCAGCAAATCTGTGAGTCTCCTTGTAGCAAATTATGGAACCTGAGAGTGGTCTTGGGACCCCTGAATTCTGCAGCTGGTGTCAGAAGGGAGGGATCTTGTGAATTGTTTCCTAACTTCCTGGAGGCCAATTCTCAAGTACAAAAGCAAGATGAATTTAGGTCCCCTGGGGTCACTGCCATCTTCACAGAGGAAGTAGAGAGGATTCACTGTTAATTGCTTTGCTTGTGAGTTTCTACTCACTGTTAAAACAGCAAATAGGTTTCAAGTCAAGTGTTATTGGTATAGGCAGCCTCAAGGCTTTGGGAGAAGCATTCTGAGGTCATATCTGGACTTGGTGAGAAAACAGCTGCAATCAATTAATGTCTGACATAGGTGTATAAAGAGAGGGTGATACATACACCCCTAACTTAGAGGTCTAAGAAAAGAACCCTCACTATAGCTAGTCTCACCCGGGACTCAAAGTGCTGGTAGTCATGCACTTTGATTCACACAGCAATTATAAGTTAATTGGCTACCAACTATATTCCAGATACTGCCAGGCAAAGGCAACAAAGCCCTTTTCTTTTGCTGAGATTAGAACGGGAAGCCTATTGCTTATCTTGCTTAAAGGCTCAAGAAGAAGAAAGGAAGACATTCTTAATGACTTGATGGTTAGAAGGAACTTAAGAACCTCTGAACTTAGGATCACGAAACCCATAGGCAATGAACTTGGACCTCAGTCTAACATATTTAGCTATCACCTATACCATCTCCACCCTCACTATCTTCATCCAAGTCATTGTCACCTCCCACCCAGATGACTGCAACCGCCTGCTACCCAGCAGATACATCTGCTCACTGCTGCTTGTCTGCAACCCTCTCCTCTCACCGCAGCCTGGGTGACTTTGGCTGACTGTCAATCTGACCGTCCCACCATCCCATCTATGGCAGCACCGTGCTCCTTCCCACCAGAAAACGTGCACACGTGGTACCCTGTGCCTGGAACACCCTCCCCTCCCAGCTTCCCCTAACGAATGCCTCCTCATCCTTCCATTTCACCACGGTCCCTAATGTTGGAAGATACCGCCCCTGACCTCAGCACATGGGAAAATGAGCTCCATGTAAGTTCTGGAGCGTTCCTCAGAGCTATAATTTACCACGTTCTTTGTCTGATTACTCCATTCATGCCTGTCTCTCCTCACATACCCCCTCTACTCCCCACTGAGCAGCTCCACAAAGTCAGACTCATTGCTTTTCACCATTGCATCCCAGAGCTGAGCACACAGCCCAACACAGTATTTATTAAACAAGAAAGATACGAATAGATGAACGCCAAATACCCACTGAAATGACCAAAGGAATATGCTGGGGACAAGATCTATGCCAGGCCTGGAGGCCAGAGAAGGTTCATGACGTTTACTCACACAAACGTTTTAACAGAACTGCTCCTGGGTCTTTGATGAAGGAAAAACCAATGTGAAGGACAGGGAAGGTACAAGGGAACGTCAGCCCAAGTGGAAACTTAATCAAACCTGGCAGGTCAAACTAACATGCTGCGCTCACGTTGACAGGGCCGGCCTGGGTGAGGGTGGGTGCTGGGCAGTGAGTGAGAATGCCATCGACAGTCACACGGGGTAATCGATCCAGGCTGGCACACCGAGTGGCAGGCCCCTGAGCGCCCTGCCCCCACGCCTGCAGCTGGCTAGGGCAGAGGGCAGCATGGTGGCCAGTGTCTGGTGAGGACAGTACGTGAGCTGATGTGAATGGAGACCGAGCTCCAGAGAACTGGGGGATGAAGACACTGACACTGCAGTAGATCAACTCCTTTTAACACAGCAGAGAAACGGTTTCTGCGTAGTTTTCTTTCTATTGTTCTCATAAGCCTCTGCTCTGACCAATTCAGACTCTAAAAAGCCATACCCTTCTCCTTCGGTTGAAAGGAGATTCGGCAGGTCTCCTAGAACCCCTCTCAGTGTCCAATGGCACCACCTTGAGGCCCTCACCCCAACTCTTTCTCTGTGGTACAGAGTTCTGGCTACCGCTAAGAGCCAAGCTTCCACAGTCCAGAACTGTAGCTGGACATGTGGCTAGACCACATTTCCCTCCAGGTGGCCATCTGACTTAGCTCTCTCTACCTGACGGTGGGTCCAAGTCCCAGGTGACTCGTGGGGATCTCAGCCCTTTAGAGAGGGAAGGTGCCCCTCCCATATGTTCTTTCCCTTTCCATTGGCGAGACCCTCAATGACCAGGGAGACCTCGATGAAGACAGTGGATTTATCCTGAGACTGAATGTATGTGGCAGAGAATAACTTAGAATGCCTGGCTGGATGTGACAGTGAAATAAATGTGTTCTTAACTGCAATTTCATGTTCTAAACCAACTAATATACCCTCTGAGGAAGAACAAGGAGAAAAATAACTGAACCTATGACAAGTTCATAAATTAAAATGTGGCAACTGATCTGAGATATTAGAGAAAATGTTCTATGAAACATATTTACTGCAAAGAGCACACAAACATTTTTGGCAATCGTTAGCTATTATAATAATTTGGGAGGATACTGGATCTATGAAAATGGAACAGTTTGTAATCAGATGTCAGATGAAAAGCATGGTTTCTGATTTTTGAAATGCAGACTATACTTCACAGTGACCATACTGAACCACAAATTAGATACTAAGAAGAAAATGCCCCCAAATGAGTAAATTAGAAAGTCAGTTTGTAGACTGGCCTGAAGGGTTTAGAAACAAAGCCAAGAGCAAGGCCGTCTGAGGTCTCACCCCTTCAAAGGCCGTGAGGGGAGGGAGGTGGTCAGCTCTTCCTACAGGAGCATCTCTGGCCTGTGGATGTCCTGGAGAAGTGTCCACACCGGACATCCTCACTCGTGCCTTGCCCACCCAGGAGTTCAATGACCAGCAGGATGTTTTTTGATCTGATCGGCCCAGACCTGTACTTCTGAAGGAAGGAGCGAGGGAGAGGGGTAAACTGAGGATGTGGATAAAGGGGAACCTAGACCTCCCCACAAGAGGACAATGGGGAGAACAGCACAGACATTTTAGTCACTATGAATGGGTTACACTCCCATTAAAAGAAAAACAAGGCTCAAAGGTTGGAAACATAAATGAAATCTAACTAGCAGCAAAAGACATATTAAACACAATAAAACAATCACGAGAAAAAAAGGCAAAGTAAAAAATATTCACAAGTTGGAAAAAACGGTGAGAGAATAAAATTAGTTGGTAGAACTTAGAAAAATACCAACTTCAAAAAAGTTATAATACATTGATAAATAAATCCATTCACTCCCAAAGTATAATAATTATAGACACTTAGTATTATATAAAACAAAAAGTATTATAAATAGTTTATAAAATTATAATTATAATGGGAAATGTTAGGATGTTTCTTCCTGATAGGTCAAGTAAACACTAGTAAGAATACAAAAAATACTAGTGATTTTTAAATTTGATTCCTGGTAGTAATAAGCATGAATTTAATAGACAAATATTTAATTTATCAAGGTACAAACAGAGAATATACACCTTTTAAGAACATCTGTTAAACTTTAAAAAACTGATCAAATATTGGATAGAAGGCAAGCATGAATAAATTCTATAAAATAGGAACAGTACAGATCATTTTTAGCATATTGTAACTGAATGAGAAATTAATATCAAAGCATAAAAAATTAGGACATAAAAAGTATACATCTGGGAAAACTCTTGGGTCAAAAAGAAAAACTAAAATTGGACACTATTCAGGCATCAACAAGAACAGTACGTACTAAAACATGTAATGTTTTGGTTACTACATTTATAGGAAAATTCATAATCTTAACTGCTTTCACTAATAAATAAGAAAAAATAAAAACAATGGAGGATGCATTAAGCTCTAGAGCAGGGGTCTCCAAACTATGGCCCATGGGCTGAATGCGGCCCGCGAGGCCCTCTCATCTGGCCCGTGGAGACCTTTTTATCTGAATAAAATAATATTAAATAAATAATTAAAAACAACATCTATGTTTTGATTCTTTTTTATTTGGACCTCGAGTGTGTAGTCGGCTCCCAAACTGCTGTTTGATAGTTAATGCGGCCCGCGGGCTGGAAAGTTTGGAGACTCCTGCTCTAGAGGATACAAAAACGAGCAGTGAAAGAAACCATGGAAAGCTGGGGGAAGAAATCAAACGATCAGAGCAGAAATTATAGATTTAGAAACACAGCAGAATCAATAAACACATCCAAGAGATCACTAGCAGGTCTGATTTAAAAAAAGAACAAACGGGGAAGCTGGGAGGGCTCAGCGGGTTAAGCGCTCGCTTTGCAGCCCCAGAGCCCGAGGATCCAATCCCGGGCCTGGCCCAGGCGGACCCACATGCTGAGCGGGGATGTGCCCCCAGCTCAGTTCTTGCCGGGGCCTATGTGGGGGGCTCCCGGCCCAGTTCCTGCCCTGCACAGCCCTGTGCCCGCCTGTGGAGTGAAACTATATGGAAAACCAATGTCAACTATGGAGACTGCTCTGGACCCTCCCCCTTCTCTCTGTCTCTCTCTGTCGGTCTCTCTCTCTGTCAAAACACAATAAAAATAAATTAAAAAAAATAAAATAAAAAAGAACAAACACAAATACACAAAGTGATAAATATAGGAAACATAACCTCTAAGAAGAGATTTTTAACAGTATGAGAAAATACTACACGAAACTATGCAAATATTACCCAAAACATCAATGAAATGGAAATTTTCTAAGAAAATAGACATAGTAAAAAGTACATTAAGAGAAAAACCTGAGTAGACCAGTAACATACTATTGGTGGGACTGACCAAGGGGTCGTACACTGCCCCACAGAGGCTGCGCTGGCTCGGGGCTAACTGTGGGAGCACAGGGCCTGGTCCCCACATGAGGGTGACAGCACATGCGCGCTCACAGGGAAGCAGGGGGCACTGCCGTGCAAAGTACTTTAGCCAGAAAAGAAGTGTCAAAAAGTTTATGTGAAATATATCTTTAAAATCATATTCCAAAAAAATAAAGTAAAATAATATTTCAGACCCGCCCTCATCTTCTTTCTTTGAAATGAGTGGTTATGAGTGTAGGGTTTGGTACCCAAAACAATCAGGCTTAAATCTCGGTTCCACACTGAGTAGCTGGGTGATGGTGGGCAAATCACTTATTTTTTTTTCCCTAAAGTTTAGTTTCCTTATCTCTAAAAGGGGGACAATAACTGTAGCCACTTCTAGGCTTGTGGAGAGGATTCAATAAAATACAACATAGAATGAGCCTAGAACAGGTGCTGGGACATAGGAAGTGCTTAATAAATGTTATACTAACAATAATAATAACGAATAGAAAGTGCTCTGCTTATTATTAGTTAGTATGACTAAACCATTTTCATGTTGCTTTTAAACTCTTGGAGATTCTGTTGAAGCATCTGTCCCAGAGCAGACGTGACCGAGAGGCCCGCGCTGACTGCTGCACTTACGAAGACACATGCGACCTGATCCCTGGCCTGGAGGAGCAGGGGGGCTCCTGGGAGAGAGGCGCACAGACAAACAGATCGATCCCCACACAACCTGGTTAGATGCCATGACAACGGAAGAGAACAC
The DNA here is from genome assembly GCA_004027555.1 of Craseonycteris thonglongyai. Taxonomy (NCBI): domain Eukaryota; kingdom Metazoa; phylum Chordata; class Mammalia; order Chiroptera; family Craseonycteridae; genus Craseonycteris; species Craseonycteris thonglongyai. The sequence goes on along the minus strand of PVKE010000120.1, from coordinate 47,411 downwards.
GGGGTGCTGGGAGGTCAGAGGCTGGAGAGACAAACTCTGCCCGGGGGAGCTGAGGTTTCATTCCTATAATACAATTTACTCCGGAAGATGTATGGGACTTCTGGGAAAAGATTTCCAACATAAGGAGATTTTTGTTTTAAACTGCAAATACTGGTCAAGAAGACCCATTTGACTTTGTATATGCCATTCACACCCACCCACCTACCCACATTAGAAAGTACTGTGCAGAGGGATGAAAGAAAATTTAAATGCTTTCATAAAAAAAAGTGTGTGTGTGTGTGTGTGTGTGTGTGGTGGTGGTTGGGGGGGCATGCCTATATAGGATAGAACGAGTCATCCCCTGACCGGTGAGCACTGCTCCTTGCCTGTGTCCTTGTCACTCTCTGTGCATGTCCACGGCCTGAATGGAGGGGCAGGAAGGGGTGCAGGGACCAGGGGAGGTGTTCTCACCGTGACTGTATTCTGCCTGTGCCAGGGGACGAAGGAAGCTTGTGGGGGCCTGGGAAGCTGCCGTGTGGAGCACCTAAGTGCACGTCAGCACATGCGGGCTGGTTAGGGGACTGACCCAGAGAATAAATGTTGGCTGAAGGAGAACCACCGAGGCCTTGGACTGAGACGCCGATGGCTTTTTATCATCCTCAATCTGTGGCCATCGTCTTCAGCAAACACCATCCATCACAATGATTTAGCTGATGCCTGGAGCTCAGAGCCTTCTGCACTGTCAAATCTAATCACTTCCTGTGACGTTGTGGCTTTGCCATCCGCCACCACCCGCACTGGCCCAGCTTTGCCACCACGGCACCTGGCTCACAATCCACTCTGGCTCTTTTTGGTACACATTCCAGGTGTGGATCTGTGGCTAATGACGTCAGCGCTGCACTTACCACAGACTTGCATTCTGCTCACTTCTCCTCACGCCCACGGAGTCAGGTCCCAGCTCCCATCACCCCCACCCAGGAAACGCTCACCCTTTTCTTTGTGCTTGGAGAAACAAAGGCTGCCACGTGCCTCCCACAAGCTCCTGCCCCCGACCTCGGCTAGATCTGCACTACCACCTCCCAGCTCTTCCGGCCCTTCCCTTTCCACATCCCACTACATCGCCCGCCTTGTCCTCAGTGTCTCAGTCACCGAGTCACCACTCCAGAAACACTTTCTCTTAAGAGATGATCTTTCCACCCGTTCTACCGAGAAATGTGAGGCAGCTGAGTACTGGCCTCTAACCTTCCATCTCAAAACATATCTGTCTTGGTTTCCTCATTAACATAATATCTGACTAGTAGTCCCTGATATTCAACTGCCAGAAAACACCTGTGGTTCAGCACCAAAGAGTCTGAAGAGAGACTGTCTATCTTGTGGCCAAAATATCAGGACATTTCTCTCTCTCTCTCTCTCTCTATATGTCTCCAATGGATAAGAACTAAAAGACACACAAGCATGCAGTCACGGACTTTATTGCCTGAAAGAGCAAATCTATATGGTCAGCACAGAAAGTTGGAGGGCTCTTTATTTTTCCCTCCACTATTTCATGTTGGCTAAGAGACATTGGATCCATATGAAGAGTAAAAATAAAACACTGGGAGGCATCCTTTTTACTGCCTGGGTACTACATTTGAAGGGAGCCCTGGCCATAATAGCACCTCTTTTTCACTCCAGAAAACATTGGGCAAGAAGTAAAAGGGAGGGAGAGAAAGTCCACCCTAGAAAATGCAGTCTTCCTGAGCCAAGTGCCGTAGGTAGGCAGAGATAGGAAGAGTCCTGGTAGCACAGCACCTACGGGGCTGGGGAGAGATCTCACTCCTCATAATCTCCATCCTGTTCTTTAATCTCCACAGATGCCATTTTCTCAAGCTTATGTAAAGAGCTGAGCTGAGCTGAGCATTAACACTACTCCTCCAACAGCTTGCTACCTGTACCCTTAAGCCCCTACCATATACGTAAATTCTGCAGCCACTGGTTCAGAGCTGCGAGAAGCCAGCACAGAGAACATCCTATCTCACTCCGGTAGAGCTTACAAGATAAACACCAACTAGATCCTGGGAATGGATCAGGGAGCTTTGCATGGCCGGCAGCCATCCAACTGTTTCGCTTGGAGAAGCTGAGGTTCCCCAAAGGACAATGAGAGCTGAGGCCAGTTAGATGTACTGTCTGTTGAAAAATATAAGGTCTGAATAGCGCTCTTTGTTTGAAGATTTTGTAAAATAAAAAGAAAAAGATACTCACATGGGAGCGATTAAAAAAAACAAAAAAAGCTACATATGATCCTAAAACCTAAAAAGAGGAAGCATAGTCTTTTTTTACTAGGAAACCAAAATAAAAGTTTAGAAAAGCAGTTCTTGTCTTTAACGAGACAGAAGACGTGATCTGTGCAACAAGTATGTAAAGCTTGTGGAAGTGGGGGAGCTAAAAAAAAAAAAGAGGAACAAAATATGCAAGTGTAGGATTGAAATCCTCTTAGAGGGAGAAAGCAAAAATGTTCACTGTAGAAAACAGAAATAGTGGTATTTGAGATGCCTTCTCAGAATAAAAAGGAACAAAATAAAATGAAAATAAAATGAAACAATGAGAAAGTAGAGACAGTGAAACAGGACATAGAAAAAGATCTGTCTTACTATTTTGATGAGGGCGGGGGGAGGGGGGGAAGAGCAATAATTAAAGATAGAGCAGAAGAAAATATTCAGCCCTGACAAAAGACCTGCATCTAAGAACCATGGAGACACAATGTATTAAGCAAAATTAATGAAAAGACAAACATGCAGAGAAATCACGGGAAACATTTTTTAAATAAAAGAATAAAGAAGAAGATCTGAGAAGCCTCCAGGCAAAAAAGGTTATCAGGGAAGAAAAGAAATAAACTGTCTTGGACTTCTCCTCAGAACGCTCAAGGGCTGAAGGTGACTGTACTGGGTCGAATAGTGAACCCCCCACCCCAAATAAATTGACATCCACCTGGAATCTCAGATGGGCCCTAATCTGCAAAGCAGGTCTTTGCAGATGTAATGAATTAACTTAAGATGAGGCCACACTGGAGCAGACAGAGTAGGCCCTATGTCCAAGGGCTGGTGTCTTGAGAAGAGAAAAGAGAGGGAGATGCAGACACAGAGACGCAGGAAAGGCCATGTGACGACAGATACAGAGCTTGGAGTGGCACAGCCATGAGCCAAAGTCAGGGATGGCTGCCGGCCACCCCAGCACCTGAAAGCGACAAGGACCAGTGGTTCCCTAGAGGCTTCGGAGAGGAATCATGGCCCTGCTCGCATCTTAATTTTGAACTTCTAGCCTCCAGAACTACACGAAAGAAACATTTCTGGCGTTCCAATTTGTGGTAATTTGTTCCAGCAGGCCTCCGGAACCAACACAGTAACAGATCAAAACGGGTGACGTTTTAAGGGAAAGAGGCGATGACTGAGAAATTTAAAACCAGCCAAGGTATTCCTGTGGAAGGCATAACTTGTGATATTCTCAGATATGTAATGATTGAGAAAAGATACCCTGATGGACTGCCTAAAAAACTTAACTGGAACGCCAGGACCAGGATGCCTGCAACCATGATAGTAATTATTGTTCTGAAATAACAGCTAAAGCCTACCTAGTCAACGCAATTAGACATAAAGGAGAAATAAGAGATGTGCATGGGAGGAGACAAAATCGTTTGTAGGACAGTATCTATGCCTTCAAAAAGATGATTATACTTTGTTTTTAAGTAAAAAACCACAAAAAAGATATAAACTTATTTTCTATATAAATTTAATTACTAAAGGGATAGATACTAAATCTTAATGGTGATTATCCACAGGTGTAGAATTACAGATGAATTTAATATTTTTGTGCTTTTCAGTATATTTCAAATTTTCTATAATGAGCATGTATTTCCTTTTATAACCAGAAAAGTATATCAGCGTGCACATGCGTGCACACACAAAGACTGGGAAGTAACATAAGAAATTTGAGAAGAAAAAAAAGGGCTTGTCGGCTACCAGACTTTTAGAAAAGCTGATTTTCTAGCTCATACGAAAACACCTGGCAGTGAGCTACGTGCCCTTGGGGATACAAGCAAAAAAAGAGCCCCGAGCCCTGCCCACTAGAAAAGGGAAGAAATGACCACAAACCGTTACAGTGTAAAATATAACAGGTGCCATAGAGGAATGCAAAGCATTGTAGGGTTCTGAAGAGTGAAAAGGGACATCGGAGAAGGCTGCATCGAAAACCGAGACCTGGCAGAGGCCCATGTCATTCTAGAAGGATGGAGAGGCATGAAGAGAGCCCGGCGGCCTGGGCAATGGCAGGTAAAGGCTGGTGTGGCTGGATCGTGGGCCATGTGAGTGAAGGTTCCAAAGGTAAGTTGGAGCGAGACTATGCAAAGCCTCCGACATCAAGACAAGGGATGCCTGCTTTAGCCTCTAAGCACAGGGGAGGTGCTGACGGTTTGCCGCTTTGTTGTTGCTGGTTTGCTTGTTAGTCTGTAAGCATGATGTTGACTGAGTGGTACATTTGGGAAACTACTCTTTGCAGTATCGAGGAAACAAAGTCCCCAGACTCAGGTTAATTATAGCTGAGGATTCTGACAAACTGATGTCCTCTTGTCAAAACCTGTTGAATGTCATTTTGGGAAGTCAGAGAGAGCAAGAGAAAGTGCCAGAGGCTCAGGGAAAGAGGGGATGACACGAATATCATACAAAAAAGGGAGCACAGAAGTAAACATTCCTGTTCTTTTCCTATCTCAAGAGACCACATGAGAAACACAGAGGAATTAAGTCACTTTCGTAACGGGAGCTGGTGAAAAATGCACACTCTTCAGAGGTCCTGTTAGAAAAGACACTTTGTGGCAGACTGAGCAAAATCCCCAAGAGCATCCTACACAAGAAGATCCCACCCAGATCCACAAGGCTCTTTTCCATCAGTGCCAGTTCAAGGCAGAATGCCAAGGCTCAGATCCACAACTCTGAGAGGGGCCAAGAAGGGCAGGCCCAGTGTTGGTGGCCTACCTCTAGCTGAAATTAACCCAGGAATTAAATTTAAACCATTTAATGGCATGGGCATCTCTTTGGATAATTCTTCATGAACATTCTTCTTAAAACCAAGCTTGTGTTAAGACTTGGACAGAAGAGAGTCTGAAGTTATATGTTAGAGCTGAAACTTAACGCAGAGTTACTCACTGCTATTGACTAAGGGCAGAGGTGTTTGCTGAAACAACCACCTAGTTTCCTGAAGAAAACAGCCTGTACGTGGGTAGCTATAAGAGCCAGGGCTCATCGACTAAGAGATTCGGCCCAGGGGCTCTTGGAGCCAGACAGACCTGGCTTTAAATGTCACCTGTACACTCACTAGCTGTGGAACCTCTCTGAGAGCGACAGTTAAATGGGAATCCATTCAATAGCCACAAATTCTTCTGAGCACCCACAGTGGGCGGCATAATCAAACAATATCTATCGCCTACTGTTGTCCATGAGGGTTAAATAGGTAAGTGCATCTAAAGTGTTTATCCCAGTGACTGGTACACAGTAAGCATTCACTAAATGCTGAAACCAATAACAGCAATGATAGAATAATCATCATAATGAAAGATTTCTGGTTCCATTCTACTGCTTAAATAATGATATTATGAAGTGCTCAAAGTTCTATATCGCTAAAAATGGTTGCAATAATTTCGGCCTGGAAGAGGTTCAAAGTCATCATTAAGCAGCATCCACAATGCCATCAAACACTCTCCACCCCAAGCACCCACACTTTTAAACCAGGCTAAGTTACTGGTGAATGCGCTAAGATCAATGTTGTGGCACCTATGTGAGTCGACCTGCTATAAAGACTCATATTTAAGCTGGTTAAGGATTAAGAACACCTGTCAAAATTATGACTTTAGCTGTAGAATGTTGAGGTCTTGATGTTTTGATGTTCCTGAGGAAAATATGCTGGGACCTTCACTAATCTCTCAATCTGGTAAAACTACCTAGAATATAATTTCTCCCATAAAATGCTTATGAAAGTAATAAAAAGCCCAATCAACTCTAAATTGAGAACAAAACTGTAGTGTGAGATGTAGGACAGGCAGCTAACTCGCTCGTCGCCCAAGAGGCATCTTTCTGCACAACAGTCCCACAGGCATAATTCCAATTCATGCCTGAGCAAAAATATACGACTATGCATCAGGCTCCAAGAGTCTTCAAACAGTCAAAACCTCAAATGCTGAAATCTGCAGCTGCCAAGCAAGTTTGCCATAGACCGTTCTTTTGATGATAATTAAACAGCACAGACAGATCTCCTTGGAGGCCACGCTGAGTCCATGCTATCCTCAGAGAGAAGCGCTTAAGTGTTTCTTTCCAATACAACAGGGGAGCATGGAACTCATCAAGGATGGGCTGGAGTCACTAAGGTAGACATATTTAAAAGAATGGACAACACACTACCCTGTTATATCCTGACTCGAAATTACCTGCTGACTGTGGCTTCCCCAGAAGTATCAAGATGTAGGCAAAGAAGAGGTCTCTATTGTGCCCATACTGTTTATCATTCGTAACACATCAGTTTCTTATCCACTGAGTCAAAGGCCAAGAAAAGATCAATAAAAGCTACAAACAATCTTATGCTTTTCCTGACAGATTTCGATACACAGTGATGAAGAATGGTCGATGGTGTCATAGCTCTGCCTTGCTCAGAATGCTGCCACCAGAGGCCAGACTTTCAATTCATCAAGAAGAAAAATGGCGTGCGTTTTAGATGCAATGCTCCACAAGATAATGAGTGTAACTGCATCTGGGGTGGGGGATCAAAGAGGTTTGTTTTCCCTTTATTTTTGAGGTGTTGGCTACTCTCTACTTTCAACCAAACTGAACTATTTATTCATTCACGCAATCAATATTTACTAAGTAACTAATGCTAAGCATTGTGCTTGGTTCTAGAAATACAGTGGTAAATAAAGAGCCATGATTCTTGTTTTCAAGGAGTTTATAAACTTCACCCTTGTTTATGGGATTTAAGAGGTGCCAGAGATGACAGCCCACTAGCAGAGGAAGACATTCTCACCAGGCGATTTGAACTTGGGCTTTCAGACCATCTGTTGTATGGGGGCATGTGAGAGACACATTTGGGGGCTCCCTGCCCAGCTTATGCTCTTTGAAACGGACTTTGCCTACATCCTCTTCAGAGACACTCTACCCTATGCACAAACTTAGCAAGGAGCTAGGAAGCCCTATTTATACCACATGACCCTCTACCCTGAACCCAACTGTCTGAATCAGAGATAGATACCTGGACCAGGGTGCCAATCCATAACATTCTATTTGGATTTTAAAGTCAGGACCCAAGAATGAACAGACTATGATGGGCAACAAAGCTGTAAAACCAGAAAGAATTTGGGGCTAGAAATCAATTTAGTAAGAAACATTTAATGAGGACTTAGTATGTGACAGGGCCTGGAAACACAATGAACAAGACAGACATGGTTGCCACCTGCACCTCTAGAGGATGAGAGAGTAGTTAGTAAACAAATAAATGAAATAAATACAGGTTGCGGTAATTGTATTAAAAAATAAATAGGATGCTGAGGCAGAGAATAAATAACACTGAGAAGGAGGCTATTTTAGACAGGGTGGGCAGGGAAGGCCTCTCTGAGGAGTGGCATTTAACTGAAATGAGCCAGGAGAAGTGCTGGGGAAACATATTCCAGGGAGAAAAGAAAGTATGTGCAAAGGCCCTGGGGCAGAGAAGAACTTAACATATTCTAGAGACCAAAATAAGGCCAGATGTTTGAAGCATAGTGCATGAGTGGCAGGAGAGAAGGTGGAAGAGGACGGCAGAACAGGGATCAAGCAAGTTCTTGTAGAACTTTGTAAAGGTGCAATGGGCAGCCAACGAAGGGTTTTAAGAAAGGAAAGTTGGGTGGGAGAGATGGGTAGAGGGGAGTAGGGCGGGGGAACCAAAGATACAGTGATAGAAAGTGAGCTGATTCTGGGTGATGAGCACATAATGCGATGTATAGACAATGTAATGTAGAATTGTATACCTGGAAACAATGTAATTGATGTCAATCAACGTCACCCCAATAAATGTAACAAAAAAAAAATAAAATTAAAAAAAAAAAAGAAAGAAAGAAAGGAAAGGCACTGTGTTATAACATTTTAAAACATCAATCTGGCATAATGACAGGTATGTAGACCTGTCAATGATATAGAAGAGAAAGCCCAGAAATCAGACTTTGCAGACAACTGACTGTTAACAAGAATGCCAAGATCATTCAATGGGGAAAGGACAGTCTTTTGAACAAATGATTCTGGGAAAACTGGATATTCACATGCAAAAGAATAAAGTTGGACCTTTACCTAACACCATTTATAAAAATTAATTCAAAATGGATCAAAGACTTAAACTTAAAAGCTATAACTATAAAACTCTTAGAAAAAACATGAAAAAAACCATAGGGAGAACTTTTCATGACGCTGGGGTTAGCAATGATTTATTGGCTATAACAGCAAAAGTATAGGCAACAAGAGAAAAAATCAGATAAATTGAACTTCATGAAAAATATAAACTTTGCACATCAAAAGACACTGTCAACAGAGTAAAAAGACAACCCACATAATACAAGAAAATATTTGCAATTCATATACCTAAAAAGGGATTATTAGCCAGAACATATTAAGAACTCCTACAATTTCACAACAACAAAACAAACAACCTGATAAAAAAAGATGGGCAAAGGACTTGAATACCATTTCTCCAAAGAAGATATAGAAATGGCCAATCAGTGCATGAAAAGATGCTCAACATCACTAATCATTAGTGGAAGGCAACTCAAAACAACAATGAGGTACTACTTCACATCCTATAGTATGGCTATTAAAAAAAATAATAAAAAAGGAAAATATTAAGTGTTGGTGAGAATGTAGAGAGAAAGAAATCCCTGGGTATTGCTGGTGGAAATGTAAAATGGTACAGCCAGTGTGGAAACAAGTTTAGGAGTTCCTCCAAAAGTTAAATACGGTATTACCATATGAGCTAGCAATTCCACTCCTAGGTGATAGACCCAAAAGAACTGAATGCAGGGACTTGAGCACACACTTGCACACCCATGCTCATAGCAACATTATTCACAAGAGCTAAAAAGTGGAAACCATCCAAGTGGCTGGTGATAGATGAATAGATAAACAAAATGTGGTATATACACATCATGGAATATTATTCAGCTGTAAAAAGGAGTGAAATTCTGACACATGCTATCACATGGATGAACCTTGAAAATATTATGCTAAGTGAAATAAACCAGACACAAAAGAAGGACACATATTGTATAATTCCACTTACATGAGGTCCCCAGAACAGACCAATTCATAGAGACAAAAAGTGAAATAGAGGTTACCAGGGGCTGGGGACGAGGAGGAATATAGGGATGTTTAATGGGTACAGTTTCTGTTTGGGATGATGAAAAGTGTTCTCAAAGTGAATGGGGCAGGGAAGCCAGGTCGCTCAGCAGGTGAAGTGCTCGCTTTGCAGCCCCGAGGACTGAGGATCAAATCCCGGACCCAGACCATGTGGACTCATATGTTAAACTGGGGTGTGCTTCCCATGCAGGAGGCCTCCAGTTCAGTTCTAGCCCCTAGGTTTGGCTCCTGGTTCGAGGGGGCATGCCTCCCATGTGGGAGGCCTCCAGACCAGCTCCCATCCTTCGAGGCCCCCACCCACCTGTGTGAAACGAAACCATGTCAGTGGATGGTACACTGAAAAATGGTAAATTTTATGTTGTGTGTATTTTGCCACAATGAAAAAAGAAAGCATTAAAAAAGCACCACTGCTAAGAGAAATGGGTGGGCGTGAGGCAACTGTGCAGTCAGGGAAAGCTGGTCTGCAGAGAGGAGAACGCACCAGACATGCAGAGAAACGTGAAGTGGAGACATCACAGGGACCAGAGAGAGACAGCAAGTAGCTGCTTGATGGCTTCGCAGTCACGCGAGGCCCAGCTGTGCTTCCTGCACTTCTTTGGGTGAGATTCACCCACATTCTTTCACTGCATTAGTCATCCCTGAGCCAGACCAACTGGATCTGTTTCTTACAGCGCAACAACCCCTGATTAAGGAGCATAGCTAGAATCCAGCTCCGAGCAGCCTGCAGACTAAAAGTTTGAGGCAGTCGGTTTCTAAAGCTAGACTCTACATGAGAACAGAAAAACCTCTTTCCTTTTCCTTGGGTGCCCGGCACAGTGCCTGCTACAGCATTTGGGCCTTCAATACAGTCACTGAATGAGGGCTGAGAACCTCTCCCATGTGTCTACAGAGATCTGTGAGTCCACATTCTTCTCACTCACTGAACTTATATACCCAGTGCACACCAAGGGCACTAAGCCCCTAACTCAGCTCTTATTATTGATTTGAATGGCTGAGCTTGGTTCTTTACAAGAATTTCCATATAATTTTCTCAGGAGAAGTACATGCTAAAATTTCAATTGTATACAATCCTGAGTTCCCCTCTGCAAAGTTTGAATCCCAGCATGCCCAAGATTTATTGGGGCCCCAACAATATTTATTCATCAAACCAGGTGTAAGACAAATTAAACTCACTTTCTCATAAACCCAGAATGCATAAGATGGTTTTTATTTAATAATACTCTGTTGTTCATAGGTGAACGCAATGTCTCTTTCCTTAAAACACCAGAGTAAGAATTTTAAGAGATCCTTAGATCGCAAAAATGGAACGTTTTTCGTTTTCCTCAGCCATCCCAACTACCATGTCATTTCTAACATGGAAAACTAGAAACAACCTAATGTTACAAAAGGAGGCAAATTGTTACAGTCATCATTTATCACAATGTTGGGCTATCACGTGCCAATTAAAATGGTAACAGTGAAGACTATATGTATAACAATAAAATATTTATGAAAATAGTTAAATGCAAAAGGGTGAATGCAAAATTAAATATTGATTTGGTTACAACTACGCAGAAATGACATTTGGAGCTAGAAAGATTGGAAGGTACCAAAAGAAGATGAGCACACATGATGCGAGGTGATGCAGTTATACGTGGGACTGAAAAATGGATTTAAACTATATTTTATTCATAGCCTGACCAGTTGTACCATTTTAAAAATTCAGTTTTTATTGTTTTTGACAGAGAGAGAGAGAGAGACAGAGACAGAGAGGAAGGGAGGGCCCAGAACAGTCTCCATAGTTGCACATCATTGGGTTTTCCACATAGTTTCATTCCACAGGTGGGTGGGGCTGCACAGGGCAGGAAATGGGCTGGGGTCTCACCCGGTGAGAACTGAGCTGGGGGCACTCCCCAGTTCAGCATGTGGGTCCACACGGGCTGGGGCTGGGATTCGATCTTCGGTCCCCGGGGCTGCAAAGTGAGCATTCAACCCACTGAGCCATCCTGGCTTCCCCAAGTTGTACCATTTTAAATGGGAAAGAAAACAATGGTATTATCCCATTCTATTCAGTACATCTGGTCAGCCTATTGACACCTTGAATTTAGACCAGTGAGACTAGGCTGACCAGATGCATTGTTTGAAATGGGACAGTACCGTTGTTTTCTGTCCTGTTTAAAACCATATGTCTGGTCAGCCTATTTATATAATATTAAAAAAAGAAGTCCATTACACACACATACACTCACTCATTCACTCCTGGCTCCAGAGTGAAAACTTGCACAAATGGACTGAAGGGCTATTGGTCACCTCAGGCTGGGGCCTCGTCTGGAATACTCCAAAGCTAGGAACACAGCACCAGCATCATCTGGGAACTTGTTAGAAATGCAAATTCTGGGTTAAACCCAAATTCAGTAGGTCTGAATTTTGCAACTCTGGGCATGGGGTCCAGCCATCTGTTTTAATAAACTCTCCAGGTGATTCTGGTGCCTGTTCATGTTTGAAACCTTCCCAATCGGATATTCTAGGATTTCCACAAGTTGGTAAAGGGTCCATCTCTTACCCTGTGTTGTCCCCCTAACATGCCTCTCACTAATGACAAGCCCTCTGTAGCACTTAGTAGATCAGGTTCCAAGCTGAGAGGTCAAGGTTCTGCTTTTGCTAACAAATCTCCTTTTTTTCTATGACAGCTAGTTCACATGGACTGTCAACATCACTTCATTTAATCCTCTGGCAACTCTATAAGGTAGGTAATATTAATAGCCCCATTTCATAGATGAGAAAACTGAAGCCAAAAGAAGTCCAAGATTCTACCATTAATAGATGATGAAACAAGAATGACTTCAGAGCACAAGACCTTAAGCAAGACTGAGGTTCAGAGAAGTTCAAGAAGATAGTAAGTGAGAAAGCTAGTATACGAACGCAGGCCTTCCTGATTCCAAAGCCCACTTGTCTTATGACCACAAAGCTCTGCTGTCTTACACTCTGCTAGGCAGGACCATTTGCTCACTGCCCTTCAAATACACCACTGCCCAAAACCACTCTGTTTGCAAATAGCCACTAGTCTTTGCCATCCACCCACATCCTACAGCCTCCTCGAGGTCTTCCAGGCCGCTACCCCAAGATCCCTGGCTAGAATGGATGGCTCCCTACCTTCTCTGAACCCCGCCATGCCCTATGTATACCTCTCACAATATTTACCAGTTCCCACCCTGAATTACAGCTATGCACACACTCCTTCAGGAGACGTGGTGGTCTGACACAGTGACTGACACAAAGCAGACGTTGACTGAGTCAATCCATGTGTCTTTTATGTGTCTAAATGCATTCTTTAGATATTTTATCTATCTTATCTGCCCAGCTGGAGGACGGTGCGCTCCTTCAGAGCAAGGACCAAATCTTTCACTTATTTTATATTTTCAAGATTATTCCGCCCTGGGCCAAGTACAGGTTCACGCCAGTGTGTACTCTATGCTTCAATTCAACTAGAATGCTACTGGTACAGAACTCTGGTATGAAATTTTCTACTAGTTAAACCCTGTATGAATGCAGCTTATACTAATGGGGGATAATTGGGTATTATATAAATGGATGTTATCAACTCATTTTTTGGTAAGTAAATAGCAGTAACAAATTTAATGTTTTTAATAATGTTAAATAATAATCAACATAATTTTCTGAGCATATTTTCCTGAAATATGTTCAAATTTCCATGCAATTGGAAGAAAATCACAATTCTGACTTTCAAAAAATTGAGACTATTTTGTATCTTCATTATGACACTTTTAAGATAAAAACATACTACTTTTAAAAATCGTAACATAAACCCCAATGTCCCTCATTAAGGAAAATGTGGATATTTTCATTCCAGATAGCTCTCATCTATTACAGTCATTTATCGAGTCCAACAAATATACTTTTAACAACAAAAAGAGGGCTCTTAAATATTTTAAATTCTATCACATACCTAGAGAGCAAAGGTACAAAAAAAAATCAATATGTATTTCAATAATATTTAAACCTCAAAACTAGATTTATAAACTTTTAGGAACAAGATAATATAAAAACCAAATGCTATCTTTCCTAATTCATATATCATGTTTTTAATGATATACATCATTGACAGAGAAAAATACCAAGCCACAACACATTTGTAAATACACTGAAAGACACATATGACAAGTACATAACAAAGACAAATACAGATGATCAGATTATTATAGCCTTTTAATAGTCATTTATTCACACCCGATCCTTATACTCCATTCACATGGTCTAACATTGAATATGCAACAAAAGATCTGATGAGCTTGGCGAGCCTCTCTCAATCTAAATCAATGTACTACCACTGAACAGACAGTGTAAACTTACCAGCTCCACAGATCCATAATGCTTCCTACTGAAATCCCCACGTCTACAGCCTAGGTCTTCTGAGACAGAGCTGGAACAAAAATGCTTCATCAGTATTATACATAGCGATCTGGCCACAAACCTTCTGCAAAAATCGACTACCATTTGCAAGAAAGGGCTGCGATGGAGCAGGCTGGCCCCAGCTCCTCACTGCAGGGGAGCCTCCTTGCAACAGACACAGTTCTCAGCAGCCATTGCTGGGCTTTCATGGAGCCCTCCGTCAAAAGAAAAACACCCGAGTCATCCCTGGGAGTCTAGGCAATGATTGAATTAAATATCCAGTCATTTGGAATCAATTGAAATTTCCAAGGCTAATGGTGGTTTATAATTTCATATCTGTATAACCAAAGGGGATAGAAACCCTGCAGTAAACTTGAGGCAAGGGACAAAGCTGGCAATTATCTTTCATTTACGAGAGCCTCTTTGTCCCAAATATTCCACATAGAAATAACCAGCAGTATTTGATCCTATACAGAAGAAGCAAAACTTTAAATAGAAGAAAAGAACTTCAAAATCCTGGTAGGCCCCACCCCTCTTTAATTTATGACACTATGACAATATGAAAAAGACCAGGATGAACAAAATATCTAAAAATCCAACCTATTAGCAGTAGCTCATACTTTCTCACCCCCTCCCCTCAGAAAAGACTTAAATCAGATACTAAAAACAACATTACATGAGTATTGAAGAAAAGCAATGAAAAATCAAGGGCAAAATTGTTCCTGCATTTGCATTTTGAACGCACACTCAAAAGACACATATCCTATTTACTAGTCAGTATATTTAGGACCCCAGACAGTACTCACGAGACCACCAGAGATCCACAAATACAGTTTTAATAAGTTTGGCTCTAATATGTCATGCAAATCACTCTAATAAAAAAACAGAAAATAAAATTACACAGGAATTGCAACTTTAATACAGCCAATATATTTGGGATCTAACATGCAAAGAGAGGTGCATTTGAGTACCTTTTCATCCTTCTTTAAAAGGTAGGCTACATTTTCTAAATGACAGCCCCCTTGGCACATTTCAGAAGGAGACTGGCTCTGGTCTGAGCATCCACAGAGCTGACTCTGCCAGGACACTGTTTGATAGGCTCCAAGGAAGACAGCATGAGTGAAATGAGATTAGAGAGTCTAATGGTATTCTGCTGCCACCCTTTCACAGAGATGGCTGATTTAATCATATATGAGAAATTTAACCTTTTGTAGTCTCACTTCCTTAGCTGACATTGTGCAACAAATTAACGAATGCAAGCTTGGAAGGGAGTCCCAGATATCACCCAGGCTACCTGTTTCTAGTGACATGATTTTCTACCAAAAGAAATCTCTAAAAGAGATTTAAAAATCTTCCCTCCATGGCCTGTCCTGGTCTGTGTGAAATACGGCCTCCCTTGCAGATCTTCTCAGCTTGTTCTGAAACCCGTCCTGGAGAATGCTGCCGTCGCCCTGAACAGCAGTTCCAAGACCCTTCCCCAGTGGCCTGAGTGACCAAGAGACAGCAGGTTCCGGGGGGAGGAGCATCCACACACTGGAAAGAGATCAAGCATAGAGCGGATGCTCAGCCGCTGCTGCCTGGAAGCTCTGTGCCCAGATCTCAGCCACCTCCTCAGTGTCAGCCTGGCCGGCTACACAGTCAGCACCAGGGGCAGCGTCTGATGAGAGTGGCCAGCTGGTTACGTGAGGAGAGCTGGAGGCCAGGCCCTGGGCCCCTCCCTCGCTGCCCTCAGCACCCCCTGGGGGCTTCTAAGACACAGTGCCAGCTCCCTAACTTTGCCGATGGGCAGAGACAAACACAAAAAAGATGATGAGCCCATGCCCCAGAGCAACCACTTCCTTCAACGTATCAGAGAGGGAAACAATGTCCTGGGAAAACAAGCAGAACATCTGCTGTCAGCTGCCCTTTCTCCCCCTCTAATCTCCGCTCATCTGACACACTGCAGGTACGGCTGGCTCATGGGGGCACCAGGCTGAGCGACACAGAGTGTGTTTCTAGGTTTGCAGGAGGCACTCGAATCTGCTGTGTTTAAGAAGCCTCCCCGCCCTCTCCCCCACTCCCCAGGCGCTCTGAACCCGTGGCACCCAGCACAAGGGCTATGATTAGAGGGGCTCACCAGAGCTCCAATGGGGAGCTGGGTTCTCCTCCCGGGCCCCAGAGCCTGGCCCGCAGCCTGGCACAGAGTGGACATGCAGTAAACGCTTGGTGCCCTAAAGAAGACACTGGCACATCTTTTGGGTCTTACTAGCTATGGCCAGAGAGCACCCCTGTGAACTCCAGGACAGGCTGCCTGCCGACATTCTTCCTGATAAGTCCCTGGGCATTATTCCATCCGCCCAGACAGTCCTGGCTGAACAGGCAGACCCTGTGATACACGTCACTCTTTTCTTCTTGGGCTGTGGCTAGGCTCCATTTCCCAGCCCCCTTACAGTAAGTGTGACCATAGGACTGGGTTCCGGGCAGCAGTGACATGCACCACTTCCAGGCACATCTCATGGGGGACACCTGCTCTCCTACCCCGTGCCAGCAGACGGAGAGGATTATAAGGACCCGCAGAAAGGCAGACCTCCAAGATGGAAAAACCCAGGTCTCTGAATGACCACCTGGAAGGTCATACCTCCAAGAACGTCTGCACTAGAATATGATATTAGCAAGATGCGAACATTTAGTTGTGTCAAACATGAGGGATGTGGGTTGACCTGTGGAAGCCACGGTGTTACCTGAGCTAATGCAGCAGTGGGTATCTTGCAGCGGGTGCTACCATAGCAACAACCTAACATGTAGTAGGCAGCCAGCAGCCAGTGAAGAAGTTGATCTCAGAGGCTGAAAGATGGAGGTCTGTGTTACACAGTAGCAAAATATGTGATAAAATTCACACCTCCAGTCATTTAGAAGTTGGACCCGTGCATGCTGAGCCTGGTGGGCACAGTGGCCAGACAGATTGGGGTGACGCTGTGTGCTGGCTCCTCATAGCTGACCTCAGGGTTTTCACAAGGAAGAGACAAGCCCAGGCAAGAACTGGATGGGTTTCAAGAAAAGACAGAAGGGAAGAGAGAGGCGAGAGACCAAGGGCCTCACGGGCTTGAGAAATCGCCCTGTTTCTAGACCTCAAACTGTAAGAGTTCTGGCCAATGAACCGTGGGTAGAAATGACAGGCACATCTTCCAGACCCAGCCCATAAAATTTCCCATGAATCATCCTTGCCCTCTTTTCTCATCCACGGGCTGGAAGGAGAGGACTATGAGGACCGAGAGGGCTGAAGCCACAACTCGAAGGAGCCAGGGCCCCTAAATGACCACATAGGAGACCCCGAGCAGGCACACCCTCGTTTCTCTGTGATATGAGTGAGGGATAGTGTTTCGTGTCTGAAGTCACTAAGATTCAGAGTTTATCTATGACAACAGGTGGTTTTATCCTAATTTATACAGCTCACAGGTAACAGACAGTAGTGTAAGGACTCTCTCATAAAGGGGTCCTGAGGGCTGGTGAGCCAGGATGGCCCTAGCAAAGGTCAACAAACTGTGGCCCCCACGGCCTGCTTTTGAATCAAAGTTTTATGGAAACACAGCCACGCCCTGTGACAAGGACAGAGCTGAGCACTTGTGATCCTGACCTGTATGGCCCATGAGTCCAAACTACTTACTATCTGGCCCTGTAGAGAAAGCGTTTGCCCCACGCTGCCCTCCAAATCCCTTGGTTGGTTTCAGGCTGACCCATAAACTGTGACTAGTGTGCCAATGAAAACACTGGCGGGCAGTGTTTATGAGACTTCAGAGTTCACCAGAGTCCCTGGGGGCGCGTTCTAAAAATGCAGGTCCCCTGGCCCTATTCCCAGAGGTTGTGATTCAGCAAGTCTGTGATTGTACCCAGCAGCCGGGGGGAATGCCGGTGCAGGCGGGCGGGCCACAGACAATGTTTTGAAAAATACTGCTCTTCCAGATGACTCTGGAATCCCCGGGAAACCTGTCAGCCATTCTGCGTCACTCTCACGCGGAAGGACAAAGCCTCGATCAAGCTTTCTACGCATGGGAGGCGGTGTGACAGTCCTGATGGGCACGTGCCTCTGGCGGACAAGGGTTCACCTCTCTGGGCATTTGTCCCTGATGTCGTTGACAGTACTGCCTACTTAACAGTGTTATGAAGAATAAATCAGAAAGAGCAAAGTTACCTCCAAGCACAACGTCTATCCCTGAAAACTGTGTTAGCTATTACTACTGCTCTTATTAGTAGTATGAATTCTTCTCCGGTTGTTAGAGAGAGCCCTGGGAAGCGGTGTTGCACATAAGTGATTACTCACCTCAGGAGTTTTAAATAAGATGCTTTCTTTCCCCCCTGCAGCAGAAAAGGGAGACCCGGGGCCAAGCAGTGGGCCTCCCCGGGCAGGGGGAGGGGCGGCATGGGCTCAGCACGGCACCTCCTCCCTAAAGCACTGGCCTCGTGGTGTGATTTCACCTTAAGAGCGCCTGGAACCCAGGAGCATGTCACCAGAACACGGCAGATACAAAAATACACCAGAGAGCTCAAGACCCTCACGCACAATGTGGTCTAGGCTCTAAATATAAACGCCCGTTTTAGCAAATTAATACATGAGGATGCTGGATCACACTTCGCAAAGCACGAACAGAGCTGAGGATCTTCATGTTAAAATCTCTAAGTGTGGCCTAGGATGAAAGCAAAGATTTCCAGCTCTACATCGAGGCTGGAAAAAAATTCCATTCCATTAAGTCAGATTCCCGGAAAGCAGGACAACCCCCTCCAAAAAGTCAAAGTTATGAAAACTGTGTAAGGAAAAAAGGAGGAAGCTGAAAGTCAATATCGGTCCTTACTCAACTTGCCTGGAGACGAGTGACTGACCCTGAGGACCGGCCAGGCCCCGCTCATCCAGGCCTCAGTCACTTCCAGCCAACAGCATGAGGACTCCTCCTGGGTCAGCACAGACTCTGTGAGAAACACCAGGCAGGTGTCCAGAAGCCAGAGGACACAAGTTCAATGTCAGGAGCTCCAGGTCAATGCCTCAGCCCCTCGACAAGCAGATAGTAACAGACAGATGGAAAGGATCCCCCTGTTTGAGGGACAGAGAAGGTACGAAATGCGCTAGACACAGCTTCAGGGTTGAAGGGTGCCTAGGGCCCCCTAACAATAGGTTGTAGAAAAGCTTATTACACAAAAGGGACCAATTGTCTTTCCTTCTGAAGGTGAGTGACACAAGAAAGCAGAGGTGCCAATTTGCCAGAGATGCTATTGATTTCTAATAATAAAAAGAAAGATTTTCTGCCCTTTTTTTTAAAATATTTATTTTATTGTTTGAGAGAAGATGAGAGAGAGAGAAGGGGGGAGGGCCCAGAGCAATCTCTATAGTTGTACATCATTAGTTGTGACATGGTTTCATTCCACACAGGTGAATGTGGGGCCACATGGGGCAGGAACCAAACCAAGGGCCTCCTGCATGGGAGGAGAGAACCTTCGCTGCTACCCCGGTGGTTACCAGTTGTGCAGCAGTTTAACATATGGGGTTTGCATGGGCCTGAGCCGGGATTTGATCTCTGGACCTCATGACTGCAAGGCAAGTGCTCAACCTACTGAGCTACCCCAGCATCCCTTTCTGTCCTCTTTTGAAGAGATTTAAGATATGGCTTTAAGAGATTAGGAAGTAAGCAGGAAGATTCCAGAGTGTAAGGGTCCCAGGAAGCCAGCATCCCTTGATTCTTACTCCAAACAGTTCCCTGCTACCCTACTGCATTCCTGTACCAGGACCTTAGGTTGTCCACCCTGTAGCAAGTTCCATAAAGTGGTCAGACATGCCTGGATCTGAATTTTCAAGCACTAGGCTCTGTGACCTCAGGAAAGTTACTTATCCTCTCTGAACTCATTTCCTCATCTGTAACATGGGCTTAAAATAAAATCTGTCTCTGCAGGAGGATTTAAAGGTATCATTAGGTGCTGAGGACAACACCTGACATAAATAAATGCTGGTTATTCTGTCAGGAATCTTATCTGTCTTGGTCGCTACCACGCCCCATGTGTCTTGTACAGCAGCGGTCCCCAACCTTTTTGGCACCAGAGACCAGTTTCTTGGAAGACAATTTTTCTATGGACTTAGTGGGGGGTGGGGGTGGGGGTGGGGGTGGGATGGTTAAGGGATGATTCAAGTGCATTACATTTATTGTGTACTTTATTTCTATTATTATATTGTAATATATACTGAATATATTGAAATATATAGTTCACCATCATGAAGAATCAGTGGGAGTGCTGAGCTTGTTTTCCTGCAATTAGACAGTTCCACCTGAAGTGTGTGGCTTATGTTCGCCCAGTCTACTCCCTAATCTGGTTTTGGTTGCTGTCACTGCAGAAAACCCTGCTTCGAAAAGACAGGATGTTGGAAATGGAAGCAGGCTTTTCAGTGCTTTTGTGGTGATCTCAGGATCTTCCTCTTTGACTTTAATCCAGAACATATAAAGATTTGAAGTTGTCTCAGACATACTTTTAAGGCCACCATCATTTGTGTCTCAAGCAGTTGATCCTCTTCTAGCATGAACAAAGTGGACTCACCTGGCTTATTCACAAATGGGTCGTAGATCCATTCCTTCCCAGTTTGGGGGTCTTTTGTGGTTGGGAAGTAATGCTCAAACTCATTTGAAAACTGAGATATGTGATCATGTATCAGCTGGGAGAAAGAAGGACCTGACTCAGTCTCTTTCAAAAATCTCTGCTAATGTTTGAAACATGTAAAAAATCCCAATATTCACTTGTGGTCTCCATAATTCCAGTTTGGCTTTGAATGCAGCCACTTTATCTGCCCATTGGAACACTGTTGTTCTCCCTTGAGGTGACAGATTGAGTTTGTTGAGCAGGTTGAATATGTCACATAGTAAGCAAGTTTTGCGACCTATTCTGTGTCACTGAAATGTGCTGCCAGTGGTGACTGTTTTTCTAAAAGAAATCTCTGGAGCGGCTCTCATAACTCAAAAACTCTGGCCAGTGACCTACTCTTAGAAAGCCATCTCACTTCTGTGTATAAAAGAGACGTGTGTGTTCTGCATCCGTCTCTTCACAGAGCTGCACAAATAGGCGTGAATTAAGGGCATGTACTTTAATGTGGTTGATAATTTAATTCGCATCCTGCATAACGCTGTTACATTCAGGTGACATTTTTCAGCTAGCCAGCATTTCTCTATGGATGACACAGTGCATAGACTCACACTCAGTTGTGACCTCTTTGACCTGAGTAATGAAACCAGAAAGCTGTCCAGTCATGTGCATGTCTCTGTCTGTGCAGATACCAACACAAAATGACCAATTCAGTTTTCCTGATGTGTAGCTATTCAGACTTGCACAGTCCTGCAGCTGTGGCGTTGGTTGGCAACAAAGTGCCCATAACATATCCTCATGCACATATCCTGAAAAATACATCGCACAAAAACAAGCATCATTGCTTTGTTGTCAGCATCAGTAGACTTGTCAACCTGGATTGTACAGCACGGAGACTCATGAATCCTCTCTAACAACTGTGCCTCAATATCCTCTTCTATTTCATCAATTAGTCTAGTTAACGGTGCAGCTGAAAGAGGAACATGTGCCACCTTTTGAACTACAGCATCTTTGTGGAAAATGTCCTCAGCAGCAGCTGGCAGGATCAACTCGTCACCAATAGTAAAGGGCTTCGTAGCTTTAGCAATGATACTCTCAGTGCAGACACACATGATGAAGTGGTGGCCTTCAGTAATTGCTCCTGCTCTTTGTGTTCACGTTTGTTTCTTTTGAAACACTCCAAAAACTTGTCTTTAAATGCAGGATGCTTGGTCTCCATGTGGTGAAGCAGTTTTGAAGATTTCATGGCTTCGTTGGATAGCTGGTCACCACATATTATACAAAGTGGGCTTGGAGAACGTGAATCGCCTGTTTCAGTGAGCCATAATTTAAGTAGGACTCTGGTATTTTCTTTTAAATGCAGCTTTCTTTTTGTTGGCAGTCTTACTTAGAGTTTTCTGCTGTTTCATCTTTGGGTCTTTCCCCCTTTTCAAAGAAGCTCTCCAGTGATGTTTATTTTTTACTCATTTTGGCTAGGGTTAGCTTGTGGGCTTACCAAAACTCTGACTGAGACAAGTGCGCAGTGCAGGAAAGAGGTACAGATGGACGCGAGTGGTAAGTGAAATAAGGAGCAGGCCACATGCAGACTAGAATAAGTGTCAGATGCTGACATAAAGCCTGCCACCAGGTGCAGCTTAATTGTCACTGGCTATTCACTGATAGGGTTCTGATATGACACTGCAAGCAATTGATTTATTGTGGTCTCTGTGCTGTCAAACCTCTCTGCTCACGTGAATCTGTATTTGCAGCCACTCCCCAGTGCTAGCATCACTGCCTCAGCTCCACCTCAGATCATCAGTCATTAGGTTCTCATAAGGAGCATGCAACCTAGAGCCCTTGCATGCACAGTTCACAATAGGGTTTGTACTTCTATGAGAATCTAATGCTGTTGCTGATCTGACAGGAGGCAGAGCTCAGATGGTAATGAGAGCAATGGGGAACAACTGTAAATATAGATGAAGCTTTGATTGCTTGCTTGCCACTCACCTGCTGTGTGGCTGGGTTCCTAACAGGCCATGGACCAGTAGCAGTCTGTGGCCCAGGGGCTGGGACCCCTATCTTACAGAGTGCCTAGTTCACAGCACGCTGCCCAATAAATATCTGTTGAGTAAATGACAACCTCTGCTCGTCTTTGCTCTACTTGAATGCAGGTGGGCTCCTGTCCCTTTCTTCTTCCTCTCCTCCAATATCCCCCACCCTCAATCTGCCATGAGATATTCTGACATACCTTCTGGAACATGTGATGTTATAGTCATCTTTTTCATTCTAATCCTCTTTTCTCAAACATTATGGAATGCATTCCTCCTATAGTAGTTATGTATCCCCAAAATTTCTGACAGATACATGTCCCTGGACCTTATCTGGTTCTCTACTACAGCAATTCACTTCAAAGTTCCTTTCAATAATGATTTCCTACCAGCATCTTTGAAATTTTCTCTCTAAATAAGAAAATAGCAAGCATATCAAATGCTGGTGAGGTTACGAAAAAACTGGACCACTCACACATTGCGGGTGGAAATGGAAAGTGCTAAGCTAAGCCTCTTTGGAAAACAGTGGCAGTTCCTTATAAAATTAAACATGCAATTACCATATGACCCAGCAATTATACTCTTGGGACTGAATCCCCAAGAAATGAAAATGTATATTCACAAAAGCCTGCCCACAGATATTCCTAGCAGCTTCATGCATAACACCCCCAGACTGGAAAAGGCCTCGATGCCACTGAGAGGACAAATGGTCCCTCTACACCACAGAATATTATGCAGCCATGAAAAGAAACCACCTTGGATAAATCTGCAGGGAATCATGATGAGTGAAAAAGAGCCAATCCTAGAAGGTTACATACTGTAGGATTCCATTTATATCACACTCTTGAAATGACAAAATTAGAAAAGGGAGGGAGGTGTGGTTATCTGAGGGCAGCACAGGGTGGGGAGGGAGCCATTCTGCACCATGTCTGTGCAGTGGATGAATGGACTCATGCATATGATAAAACTGCATGTGAAACAGGAACTTAAGACCCTTGGGCTGTATCAGCGCCAGTCTCCTGGCTGTGACACTGTACTACAGTTGTGTAAGATGTTCCCACTGCGGGGACCTGAGCAGAGGGGACATGCGTTCTCTGTGCTACTTCTTATAACTGCACATGAATCTACGAGTCTCTCAAAATAAAAAGTTTCATTGAAAACACTGTATGTGAGTCAAAATTCTTTCAGTAAACAGTTACTGGGCCCCTGTGAGGAGGTAGCAGGTGCTACACCTGAGAGGTACGGCCTGCTGTCAGCACTTACGTGTAGTGGAGAAATATAAAGTCACATAGGACTTCACAGGAATAGAAACATTGTGCAAGCAAAGAACAGCTGTGGACAGCAAATCTGGTGAATGGTCAGACAGCCTCTTCTTACCCCCTTCATAAGTAGCATGCGCAGCTCTTGGGAGGGGGCCCCCAGCAGCAGCCTGGGGGGACCCACCATCCAGGACTGCTCCCTACAAAATGACTCTGCAAAGTGTAATGTGGGCACATGTCTGCTCCCTCCCAGCACATTGCTCAGTGACCTTGTCTTCTCCTTTCCTGGAAGGTCAAGACTGGAGGGTTTTCCAGCTCGGAGTATGACTTGGTTTGGGAAACACTGCCCACAGGAGACCTACACGTGCTTGAGCACAACGTGCTAAGCAGAAATTTATTTAGGAAAAAGATCAGCAGACAGCATATGTTGCAGCATACCTCCCATCAGCTGCAGATTTTACTTCTTTGGGGAAATCCCTCCAGTCTGTCTTCTCAGGTTCTCACCATTTCCCCACTGAGATTCACTCACAAGGTCTGCCTCCAACATCACCCACCCTCAGGAGGGAGGCATGCTATACCGAGTGGGTGCTTCTGAATTACACCCCCCCCACCCCCCCACAGGTGGCAAGAATCCTAGAGTACATCAGGGCCATTCTCAACTCTGCTGTTCAGTGTGGGCCTTGGACCTGAGCCAGTTAGAAACATAGGTCCTGGGCCCCCACCCCCAGAACCGCAAAGATGAATTTGGGAAGCACCAATTCTAGACCTTCATCAAACCTAGCTACGTATCAGAATCACATGGATTTTTCCTCTACTTGTTTTATTCTGAACTATTTCAAGACACAGAAAAATAAAGAATAACATAATGAACATTACAAATAGACTTGCAACCCCTGTGTACCTCTCCTCTCTCCTGCAACAACCACTATGTAATTTGGTTTATACTTCCTGCTTATATTTCTATATAGTAGACTCTTAGTTAACCAGCACCCATGGGGACTGGTAGATGCTGAATAAATGTAAATGGACTCTCTCTTAACCAGAACTCAAGTAACCAGCAAAATCTCAAGCAACTGGCAAAACAATTTTGCCGGTTGCTTGTGAGCACCAGTTGCTTGAGTTTCAGTTAATGGACAGTCTACTGTATCTGTACTGACTATATACTTATTTATAAATGATACATAGTATTGTTTAGATGTTCTGAAATTGTACACAAGTGAATACATTACCTCGCATTATCTTCCTGTAACTAGCTTCTTTGGCCAAACAATTTGTTTCTGAGATTTGTACATGTTGATACCTGTAGCTATAATTCATTCATTTACACGATATAGTAAGTTTCCTACTGCATCAGCACCCTACTGGTCTTCTATTCTATTGGTGGACATTTCAGTTGTTTCCAACTTTTAAGCAACACTGTAATGAACATCCTTTTACGTGTCTCCTTGAACACAAGTGTAATGTCATCCCTACATCCATACCTAGGAGTGCAATGGCTAGGTCATGATATGTGCATCTTTATATTTTCCACACATTGCCAAACTTGCTTTCCAAAGTGAGCACAGAATGTCCTCAAATAATGTCATTTTGCTCAACATGGTTTTGTTAGATGAGATGCTGGGAACTTCACTCTTGTTCATATCTATTAGCCTGTGGTAAAATTGGTTTTGTTACACTCGTCCGTTGTCTCGTTGCAGTTCCAAGAACCTGTCAACGATGGTAAGCGAGGACTTGCTGAGCCAATTTCTTCTCCCATCAGCAGCATGTGAGCTCGATTTGCTCCACACCCTAGCCCAATACGTGGAATTGTCAGAAACTGGCTTTTGTCAGTCTAAAGAATATGAAATAGTGTCTCACTGAGTTGTGGTTTTAATTTGCATCTCCCTGATAATACAAGAGCTTAAACACTTTTTCCTATGCTTATCAGCCCCTGGGCTACCTTTTCTGTGAGTTTCTATTCCAAGTTTTTTGGCCACTCCCTTTTTGTAAGTTACTTGTCTTTTTCTAATTGATTTGTAAGAATAATTTGTAAATTCTGAATACGAACCCATTTTTTGGTTAACAGATTACAGATGTCTTCTTCCACAGAGTGGTTTTCCTTTTTCTTTTTTCTTTTTTTTTTTAAACTTTGTCCCTGATATCTATTATCATGTAGAAACTTTTATTATGTAGAAAGGTCTTCTAATGTAGACCTTTGAAATCATTTCTGTTATGGTCTTTGTTTTTCTACTTAATGAAATCCTTTACAGCCATAATGTCATAATGACAGTCTCCTGTGATTCCTTGCAAGTTTGGACATGTGCTTAATACATTTCCATCTACCATATTTTGTGCTCCATAAGACGCACCTGACCTGCCTGGACCCGCTCTCCTTCCATGCAGTCCCTGCTTCCTGATCTGGCTGCAGGTTTCCCCACGGCACCATTAAGGTCCCCAACGTGCACTCTTCTTTGCAGTATTCGCTCCATAAGATGCACACACTTTTCCCTCCACTTTTTTTTTGGGAAAAAGTGTGTCTTATGGATCAAAAAATACGGTAAATACAGAAATGCCTGTTCCCACTCCAGACCTCCAAATATTCGGAAGTGAAATAATTTTTATTGAGCACCTGTCGTTTTAATAAAAATTAATTCTAAGAAATGCTGGCAGACCTGTGTCCTACCCACTGGGTGCTGATGGGAACATCTCCTCTAGAAAATCCCAGTAAACCATCTTACCTGACCCCATCCCCAGCTTATCCTTTCTCTTTTGGTTCCCAAACTTGAAGGCCTCCCTAAGGTCTGTTCTTTGGAGGATGTGTTCAGTCTTACAGCATCAACTGTATATATAGCCCTCTGGGCTTCTCGACACATTACCTTTCCTCATTCTCCCAGAAGCACCAGTAGCTCAGAAAGGTTTTTCCAAAACTTACCCATTCATTTGGCTTCTCGCTTCTGTCGGTGCCTGATTATCTGCACACACTTCAAGCTATGGAGTCACCTTGGACGTCTCCCTCTCTTTCATGCTCTACAGTCAATCATCAAACATCATCAGTGATCACCTCCCAAATGCAGGCAGCCCAGCTCCTCGGTCTCACAGGCCCTTCCTATAATAGGCCCCTGCCTCCTTATCATAGGATCTTAGGGTGGAAGAGATTTCCAGAGACTTCCAGGACCAGAAACTTAAGGACCATCTGGTGTCCAACCTGTTCTCAGCGACTGTGTCTCCTCTAGCAGATTCGTGAAAAACTGCTCTCCTGGCTCTAACTTGCACACGCCCAGTGGTAAGAAACACAGGATGCTCCCAGGCCCTCCATTCTGTTCAAATTTCTTTCTGTACCGAGTTGAAATCTGTCACACCTTAATTTCCCCCAGCTGCTCCTCCATCTTCACCCTTTCAATTTTTTCTTAACTTCTCTATCACTTCTAGTTTGGGCCCCTCCCGGCCCCTCTCAGCACTCCAGCTACACTGTGTTCTTTTCCTTCAGCTGTCTAAGATTCTTCTCCTCTGAGGATCTGGATGGTCTCTTCAAACCCTGTCTTCTTCCTGAACATCACCCACTCCCAGACTAGAAATGACAAAGAGAGGATCAGATTGACATATGTCTTCCTCCCTAGAGTATAAGTTTCGCAATGGTAGGTGCCTTGTTGGTTCTGTTCAATGCAAAACCCTTCGCACCTAACACAACAGCTGACAAAGAGTTAGGGCTGGTGGGGTTTGGTTGAATGATGAATCAATGAAGTGAATGAATGAACAAATGAGCACCAGCCAGCCAGCACTTTGGTGCCATATAAGAGAAGTTAAGACCACTTCTATAGGAAAGCCCTTCAGGCATCTGAGGGGAGCCATCATGTCCTCTAGGGTTTTTCTTATTTACAGGGCCCAGGAGAGTCCCCATGGCTCACAATTCCAGTTCTGGCTGCTGTTGGAAGTGAGCTGCATGACACAGCATATTCATGAAATTTGCTTTTGAGTCAGACATAAAAATGCTATGAATGTTGCCTCAGGTTATGAAAAAATTCATTTCGGAGGTGAATGCAATGCCAGCAATGTGAGCAAACAAAGAAAATGCAGTGGGAGCCATCACAAGAAACACACTGTGACATCATTCACTAGCCATTAGTTCACGATGCAGCTCACATTTCCTATGTCTAGTGATTGGTGTCTTTCAATACATTGGTAATACGAGGGCTGTGCAGAAAGTATCCAGCCACGTAACAGCTCTCGCTATATTGACAATGGCTGGATATTTTCTGGACAGTCCTCGTACAATTAAGTGCAACAGACTGACACTGTAATGTTATAAAGAGGCTCAGCTGCAAGTGTCAGACTCATCCAACTACACGCTTAAGATCCTTGCACTTTATTGCATGTAAATTGTAGCTCAATAAATATTATTTAAAAATGTTATACAGAGAAAATACAGAGCTGACTCTAAACTTAAATAAAGTAATATCTATATGTATAGAGAAATTACATGTGCCTGATATCTATTTAGCCCTGTCTAATCCACTACTAATTCACTGCCTATCTTAGGCAAGAAACAGATCCTTTATGGGCCTTCAGGTCTGTAACTCTAAAATGGGCTTGATTAACTAATTAATTCAACAAATACTGATAACTATGGTAACTTTCTCATAGGGCTGTTGGTTTTCATAAACAAATACACATGAAGCATTTAGCATGGTATCTAGGTTGGGCACAATAACTATTCGAATAAATAGAGTTTGTGCATCCATGCCACTCATTAGGAAGCAGATAGAAGTATGTGTGCTTGAAGAAAAACACAAAGAAGAAATAAAGTGCTCCACAGAAGAGCAAACCCCAAAATGCAGTAAGACTCGGGGACTTGTATACCATTTTCACAAACTGCGATAAATTGTATAGTGACTGGACAAAAGAAAGGAGATTTGGGCTTGTAGGAGTGCTAAGTTATGGGGAGGTACATACCTGGGGGAAACTGACGGTAGGTAAGGATTATTGCACAAGGTTTGTTTATGAAGACTCATCGTGGTGCCTTCTCTGTTTCTGGGGATAGAGTTGTTCTCCTCCTCTTGGTATAGGGGAGGAGAAGGGGCACCTTCACAAAAGGCATTTTATACCCTGCTCTTATGCAGAAGGAGGAGGGCAGAGAGGTCTTCCTGTGTCTGCTTTTTCTCAGTTGCCTTCAGCTCGAAATAATCCTAAGGCCAAAGTAGCATATTTTGAGGTGGCATATTCCAATCCTCATTCATTGCCAAGACTAACATGTGAAAAATTCTTAGTATCAAACATAAAAATGAATGCTAATGGAGCCGACTGGGTTTTACCTTCAGATAACCTAGGAGAGGGGGCAGGCCCAGGCTCCTTTTTAAAGGACCCCTGTATTGTAGTCTAACTTTCTGGACCAGTTTATAGCCAAGCCATACGCACTTGTGCTCAGTTTTCCTCCAGGTACACGCACAGCCTGCAGAAGAAGAAAAGCAGCTAGCTCTGTGCTTTTAAGGGCAAACTCTGTTTCTGAAAGATTTTCTAAAGCCTTTACTTCAGTAAGCTACTCTGATTCTGAGAGATAGTCCAAGAAGCATAGACAATGAAACCAAGGGCGAGGGAGAGTGGTGAGGGAAGGAGGGGAGCTATTCTTTAAAGAAAGCAAATCATAAATGAAACTGACAGAGATACAGGCGGCAACAGTATTTTAACTAAGGACATTTATTACTACAGGCGATGACAAGGAAACAACCAGCCTGCTTCCAAGGCCAAACGGGACTTATAAAACCAGTGTCGGCTAAGGGGCATTTAGGGCAGGGCAGCCCAAGCGATTGCCTTTGGCCTCTTAAAAGCAATGATGAAAAGAGTAATACTATCTGGTCCCTATTTATAGTGCACCCTTATGGCGTTCTGTACTGTACTTGGAGATGAGGTGAGCACCAAAAATGGGTTGCTAGGCCTTGACGACTATAAAATTTGAAAGAATAGAAAACTCAAATTGTCAGAGGAATATAAACCTTAGTAATGGCATAACCTTCTGGAGGCAAAATGATTGCTTTCAGCAGTTTTCCCTCCAGGCCATGCTGAGCTCAGTGGTGAGTAGGGCACCTGCTGCTTCTGTTCCCGGAAAAGGGCCAGGATGTCCTGGGAGACCAAACTCCTCCCCCACACAGTCCTGGACTCCACGTGTCCTTGAATGGTGAAGACCCACATTCCTTTCCTTCAATTCAGGCCACTGCTCTCTCTGGGGACCTCGCTGGTCCTGCCCCTTCAAGTATCACCTCTGTGCTCACAACTCCCCAGACCAAATCTGCAGCTCATGATCTTCCTCTCCAACTGCAAACCCAGACTTGCAACTGTTGGGCCCCCTAGCAGCCCTTAAAACACAACCTGGCCCAAACCACGCTCACTCCCACTCCCGCATTCGCATCTCAGCACGACGGCCACCACTTTCTTAGTCACCTAAGGTACCAAGTCCAGAGTCACCTTCATGTCTTCTTGCCCACCCAACATCTCATCTGTCACCAGGCCCTGTTACTGCTTCCTGCACAGTGAGTGTTGCTTTGAGGAAGTTGTAGGTTTATGTCTGTGCACTTGTGTTTCACTCTTTGAAGAGATAACACATTCATTTGGTTCACAACTCGGAGAGTCTAAAAGGCTGGACAGGGCAAATTCTCCCTTTCCCGGCCCTCTCTGCCCATTTCCCCTCCCCACCGGCAACCCGTCGTGTTTAGCTCCCAGAGATGCTGTATGCATTTATGAAGGAAGAGACATCCATGGTCCCCTCCCCCGTTCTTTTACACAAATGGCAGCACACTGTACACAAGTCTACTTGTTTCTGTTCTCATTTCATGTATCGTGGTGATCTTTCCAAAGCACTACCAAAAATTCTCCTGCATTCTGTTGTACGTAATCAATTCCCTAGGTAAACAGTTCTCAGGCTTTGGGTAGGACCACTAAACTGCAATGCACTAGCCCGTATGTGCCCTTTTGTCCTAGGACACGTGAGAATTCTACGCGCCTCTCAGTCCCTTGCCCCTTCCCTCCTTCCATCTCCACTTTCTTTGTGTTAGATCAGACCTTCCTTGTGGCAGGAGCCTTTTTTTTTTTTTAGATTTATTTATTTTTATTGTTTTGACAGAAGAGACAGAGAGGAGGGGGAGGGCCCAGAATAGTCTCCGCAGTTGCACATCATTGGTTTTTCCACATAGTTTCATTCCACAGGTGGGAGTGGGGCTGCACAGGGCAGGAACTGGGCTGGGGTCTTCATTCACCCTGGTGAGAATCGAACCGGGGGCACTCCCCAGTTCAGCATATGGGTCCGCACGGTCCCTGGGGCTGCAAAGTGAGCGCTTAACCCACTGAGCCATCCTGGCTTCCCTACACAGGAGCCTTTTAATTGGCAGCTTTCTTATCTGTTAAATGGAGCTCTGTTACTCTTAACTCACAGCCAACAAACATTTAGTGAGCACTTTCTACGTGTCAGGTAATCTGCTAAGATGGGAGAACAAGAGAATCAAAACAAACACAAATGTCACATCTCTGCCTAATAAGATCTACTCAAGAGGAAAGGAGGAGGGAAAGTTCTACTTCTCTGTCAAGGTCCATTTCGCATTACTCTCTTCAAAAGGACTTTCCTAAGTACCTCCTGCCCCGAAAGACGTAACTGTCCCCCTCTTTGGCTGGATGGCATTTATCTAATGATCTCTATCTTACTGTCTTGGATTTTGTGCTATCATCTCAGGGTCCTCAATTAAAGGTAAGACCAAACACTCAGTTGCTCGAGTCAGAACCTTGAGGTTCACTTTCTCACCGCATCCCTTATACGTTTACCAGACCCACTCTAATTTCCCTCTTAAATCAATCCCCAATCCCCTTGCTCCTGCCCCGCATCAGGATGCTTCCTGTCTCCTACCTGCCCACTTTCATAGGTCTCCCTGCCCCCAGCCTTCTCATACTGCAATCTAGCTGCCCACTGACACCAGTTATCTTCCCAAGAAGCAAACCTGATTGCGCCATGCCCCGGCCTAAAGAGTCAGACCAACTGCTTAGCAGGATAGTTAAGCCCTCCCACTCCCCGATGAGCTGACTTCTGTCTACCTTCCCAGACTCACAGCTCACCACTCCTCGAGAAGCACCAGCCAGCAGACTGTTCACAGTTCCCTTAACACCCGAAGTGCTTTCATGCTGCCGACCTTGGCACATATGCACACATGTCTGGGGAGGCCTCCCTGACAGCAGCGTGGTAATGCTCCTATGCTTCAGGTTATTTCCTCCACTGAGAAATCTCCCAAGACTAGGTAACAGCACTCCCATACGCTCCCAACTAAGCTGGGAGGAGATGTTTTCTTTGCATCCCTAGGACCTAGCACAAGGACCTGCACAGCACACTGGTGCTCTGTAAATTGTTTAGTAGCTACCAGAAGCCTCTTCTGGCAGAGAGTAGCTCTTTGTATTACCACAGTACCTCACAAGGCCCAACTTTGTACTTGGTCAACCTGATTGGTGTCCAATCAGTATCATTATATTCATCAGTGGACACTGCCATCCCCCAAACACGTTGCTTTTGATTGCACGGCTGAGCACACTGAGGTTAGGATGTGGGCACTGGAGCTAGGCAGACCTAGGTTCGAATCCCTGCCATCACAAGCTGTGCATCCTGGACAAGTCTCTTAAACCTCCTGGGCCTCAGTTTTCTTATCTGTTGAATGGAGCTAACAGTAGCTACCTCATCGGATTTTTTTTTTTTTTTTTAATGAAAACTAAATAAGAAAACACTTAGGATGTTTGCATAAGTGCCTGGCACACAGGTGATCGATAAATATTTGTTGAATGAATGAGCAGCCCACAGAAGGGCAGTGGCTCTTAAAGACACAACTTTCTAGCCCGTTTTCCAGAGAACCAAACATCTGGCTTGCGATAGAATCAGTTTCAAGTCTGGCCTTTGAGGCCCTGGAGTCTGGGGTTCAGCCTTTGGCTGCCCCACGCCCACCCTATTCTCTCCGCAGCTTTGCTAGCCCTGCGGCCGCCAATCGCCAGGGCTCGGTCCCGCCCCTAACTAGATTCACCAATAGGGCGCAGAAGCTGTCAACTCGGGGTGCTTCTGCTGTGTCTCATTGGCTCTCCCTCAGTCCTGCCCACCCCTTTGACCAGGTTATCAGCGCAGCGCACTGTGGGGCTGACAGTCTAGAGAAGAGGCGTCCCGGCTGCACCACCGTGAGGACTGTCCCTCCGCCTTGAGCTCCGGAGGGAGAGCAGTCCTTCTCTCCACCCCGCCTTTGGTAGATGGAACCCTGGCATCCGTTCCCTCCCTTGCACCGCGCCAGGGCTGCCTGGGACGCTGGTTACCAGGTGCCTTTCTCTCAGAAAACTCAGCAGTCACTGAAATTTTAGATTTCAGTTTCAGATCAAGGAGACATTCAATTCCCATATTCTCCTAAATGGACTTAAGGGGTCATGTGTAGAAGGGATGGTGGTAGCTCTGAAAAGCTGTCGGTGACTCTAGGCTTACCCTAGTTTCCCTGAAGAAACCACTAGAGGACTAGCAATGATAAATCTATCCAGACTCTCTGAACCGTGCCTATTTCAAACTGCATTATCTCTCTTAACATCAAAAAAGCGGTCAAAGGCTCCCCATTACCTGAATATCAAGTTCAGACTCCTTAGCTAGACATATGTAATAGCTGTTATGTAATCATGTGTGGTCACATTTTTTAAAGCAGCCTTTCTCAACACTGGCTGCACATGGGAGTCACCTAAGGAGCTTTACTAACTGCTCGTAAATTACTTGTGTCCGTCCGGTGACCTCCGAATCCTGGAGGGATGCTGCAGCCTCCACATGTTTTAAAGCTCCCGGGCGGTTCTCATGCGTAGCCGGGGTTGAGACCACCGATGCCTATCAACACTGCTGGACCATATTTGCATGGCTCTGGGCCTTAGCTCTGCAGTGTCTTGTTTAAAGTGACCTCTTGACCTTTTCCTGCTTGGCTAAACTCAACTGTTACCCCTTTGCTTCCCGTCCTCCGGCAGATTACTTATTCCCACCACACTAGACACAGGCTTCTTTTCTAGTTGCAGCAGTTACTCGGTCACTTGTATGTGTCTCTCTGGAAAGGGAACTGAATCTACGTTGCTCGCCATGCCTGACACAGGGCCTGGCTGAGTAGGTGCTCACTGAATAATGCCAAGTAAATAAATAAACACATGAATAAGACAGTATAAGAACAAAAATGAAATCTCCCAAACAAATATCCCCTCCTCCCTCCCTAGTCTCCCCCAAACAGGTGATTTTCTTCCTGAGCATTGAGGGATTTCAAGCCTGAGAATGAGCCCAACAGAGAGTCTCCTTTACTTACTTACAGGTTGACCTGGGACTCTACGTCGGGGTCTTTTGCTGGCCACGTCTGAAGGGGCTGGATGCCGAAGGACAGAGACGACTTTGCTTTCCACAGAAGGCTGTGTGCGATCTGACCCCCACAGGACCCCTTCGTCAGCGGATCCATCGGTGGGCCTGGAGGCTGGAGTGCTGTACTGAAGCAGGAGTTGGGAAAGAACAGAGAAGAAGAGTGACGGGCCAGTCACTGGCCAGTCTAGCCCTTCTACCCTGAGGCCAGTGACACTGGCATGTCAGAGGCGGGGGTGGGGGTGGGGGAGCCAAGGCGTTCTGCAAACCCGGGTGCCTCACTAAGATGGCACCACACCCCGACTGCAGGACATGGGAGAGGAAGGGTCATCCAGAGGCTATCACATCCCTGAGCAATGAGGGAAGTCATCACGGTCTAAGGTGACAGGAGGACATGAGGGAGCACCTTCAACCATCACAAACTTACTCTGAAAAATGCAACATTCATTCGGTAAGGGACAGCTACGTCCAGAGTGCTTTTGGGAAATAGTCAGTAGTGGGACCTCATGGACATCACTCTGTTAGTTGGGGAGAGCTTGGATTATCTCATTTCCAATTAAAATTTCCAAGAAAAGCCAGTGAAAGGGCCCATGCTGGCAACAACACTGAAGGCCAAAAGGACCAAAACCCACGTTTCCAGAGCGATGGCCTAGGGTGTATAAGCAGGGGCCACCTGCTGAGTTAGCACATGGATTGTTCGTGGGCGTGAACTGAGGACGGGCACCTCAGAGCTGTCCCTCCAAGGAGCTGAGGACCGCGCGGGATGTAAGCCACTTGTCATCGGTGGAGCTCTCTGCACATGTGGGCAAAGCAGCCAGGGGTCAGGACAGCCCACCTGAGTCCCCCCCAGGGTGGGTGGCAGAGCAAAGGGGCACAGACACAGTGAGGGGGCAGGGACCACAACATGCCCACCTCCACTCCCTGACCTCTGCCAATGACCAGTTTGGTCCGAGTCTCATCACTCCTTTCTCTACGCATCTGTGAACCTTCATGTGACACATATTACATAGACTTGACAATGTTCTGTGACTGCTTTTCTACCTAATCCATAGTCACAGACGTTGCTGTAACTCAGGAAACATAGGTATGGCCTTAATGTGGAATATTACAGAATGAGATAAACCCACATGTTGCTTATATTCTATGTTTTAGTTTACTTTAACTTCAAAATACTGAGATTTCCTTGCCTTCGCATTTTATTTTCTAACCTTTTAATTTTTAAAATTTTGTTTAAAAAGACTTAAATGCTAGTTTTTTAAACCTTTCCTCCAGTTTAATTTAATTTTATCTTTTTGCCACAACTTTACCGGTAGAGTATGAGTTCTTTTTTTATATCATACTTTCATTTAGTTCTTTTTTTTTTTTTTTGACAGAGAGAGATACAGAGACAGAGAGAGAACCGAACTGGGGGAGCTCCCAGTCCAGCACATGGTTCCGCACGGGCCGGGGCCGGGATTCAATCCTTGGTCCCCGGCGCTGCAAAGTGAGCGCTTAACCCACTGAGCCATCCCGGCTTCCCCTCATTTAGTTCTTTAGCATCATTTTTAACCATTCAGATTCTGTCTTGTCACTATTAATTTTAATCCTTTTACTCATTTCTGTTATCTTTTCTAGTTTTAACTTCCTAATTTAAAAGAATGTTCGTTTTCCTTAATCTTCTATTTTATTTTTATTGTCTTGCTATTTAAAATATTCAGCACTTGAAGAACTTGGAAACAAAGCAGAGGAAGAGCTCATTTGCATAACTCCTTGGAACCCATGGAAATAAGCAAAAATAGATCAGTGTAGAGAATAAAACTTATTGAAACCAGAGACTGGCCAGACTCCATGCTGTAATTCTGAAGATCTGTGTGTACAGTGTAGTGGGGGGAAATGGAAAGCAAACACTGTGTTCTGCCCATCTTGTGCAATGTGAGTAGAATGAACAAGAATGTTCTCAGGACCTGACAGTTCCTGGTTTGCAGGAGTGAGCGCTGGAAGCATGGGCAGCACTGGGCAGAAGCTGTTTCTTCTTCCTTTTTTTTTTCCTTCACTGCCCCAGCTTTCTAATATAAGGGGTGGCCTAATCCAAGGAAGGGCTGAGGAAGAGAAGGAAAAGTATATTGTAGGAGCCATTTGAACCTCTTGAAAAATATTAACCCAAAGTACATTTGAACCCAGCAAAAGACGACCCATGAGTCATGGGAAACCACACTGGGCCAGGCCCTCTATGGAGGGGCCTGTTTGCCCTGAAGTTGGAGGAGAAAAGCTGAGAATTCAAGGAAAGTCCTGCCCCGGGATCATGTACACCAAAGGTCACGTGCACCACAGACAGGAGGGAAAGCCTGGGGAGAGAGTAAAAACCCGGCATGTTCCCACTGCTGCTGTCCCCTTCCCACCTCCCAAGAAGCACCAAGGACAGACCTCCAGCTCAGGCTCTGAAAGAGAAGATTCACCGTGGCTCAGACGAACAGAGAAGGAAGAGGTCAAGGTGATCTGCCCACATTATTAATGGGAAAACACAGACCCAGACAGAACTGCTTCAATTCAAACAAGAACGTGCAGGACTAAACTAGCATGGGACCTACAAAATGAGCTTTGCAAAAGGTGAATGAAGAATATAGATCAGATGATTTTTTAACAGGGATCAGATGAAAAATACAACAGCTTTGTTTTCTCAAGAAAATGAAAGACCTCTCAAAAAAAAAAATCAAATAACACAATAGACTTCATAAATCTCTAGGATAAAACTCAGAACGTGGCAGGAAAAGGACCGATTCATGGTATGGAGGTGCCTTCTGGGAGGGGGTGGGGCTGCGCAGCAGAAATGAGGGTGTCTGTGAGCGAACCTCCAGTGTCCCCTGCTTTTGTGCGTGTGGGGTTTTTAACTGGACTGAGCACAGCCTTCAGAAGCCACAGTGCATAGTTTTCTTCTCTTAGGTTGTGACTCCCAAGCCCTCAGTGTGCCTTGAGTGTTAGCACTGTGTGTGTAAAAAGATGGCACTAATGAGAAATGGGGCCTATTTCACAGGTAGCTCTCTGCTGATGGCCACAAGGAAGCAACAGCAGTCACTTAGAGAACTCACTCAGCAAGGAGCTCCCGAGGGGACCAGCAGCTGCGGTGGCCAGGGCCCCCAGCCATCTCCGAGGCTGGTACGTAGACCCCTGCATGCAGCAAAATGTCATGAAAGACAGTGAGGTCTCTGTTCTGGCTCCTTCGACGTGGCCATTGTCTCCGGTAGTGCAGCCAACATGCATCACTGAGCTTCAGCTGTAATCCCACGGGATGATGGGCAACTTCTGGAGCCACACACACACAGCCTTGCATTCTTGATCTTGCACATTATTCCTTGTTCTCACTGTTGGCTGAAAACCACATCAAGCTAAGCAGAAATCACCATTCTTGCCTATCTGCAAACCGAGATCAGCGTTTGGGGGCTGAGCTAGCTCAGCAGGCAAGGAAGCAGCAGTAACCACCCCAACCCTGACCCTGAAGCTGGGGACAGTGAAAAGATACATTCCCTCTGCCCCCAAATGTACACTTCCCTGTCATACACTGAGCCCCTCTCTGTCCTGTCACCTTCTTCCTCCATAGCACTCAGAACAAAGTCATCCTAGCTATGCATTTTTCTACTGGCACATTGTCTGCCGTCATCCACAAAAGTAAGACCCCCTCCCCATCTTGTTCATGGTGTCCCCAGGTCTAGCACACAGAAGTGCTCAATAAATATCTGTTGAATGAATACGGGACTACGTGAATGTTGAAAACATGAGGAAAAGATTCATTTGGGATAGAGAGACTAAGCCAGGCTGCTTTGGCCTTTCTTGAATGAGGTCAGTGACTTCAGGCAGACTGCTGTGGGACCTGCTCAATTTCCTTGCCAATCTCTGAGAGGCAGCTGCTTTGTGAGCACTGTGACATGTGCATCTGCAAAACATCAGCCCAGGCCTGCTCAGTGGCACTGACACTGGAAAACACGAAATGGATGGCAGTTCTAAAGACACTCTTCTCTTTGGTCATAAGACAGGCATTTGTGTCCAAACTTCCACTTGGGCTAAAACTAGGGAGTCAATGACACTTCTGGTTGGAAAGTCCACTTCAAGCCCCCACCTGAAGCTTAGTTTCCCATTTTTACCTCCTCGCCCACCACAGCAGCTTGGAGACTGGCGTGCCAGGCATACCCATGTACAGGAACCTTCCCTAGTGTGCTTTCGGTCAACGTGTCCATTTATTTTTTCTATCTTGAAGAAAGATGCTGTTTGTGGCAGATTCTGTGGAACGCCCTGCTCAATACCCAGGTCAGCCTCCTTGCAGTGTGCAAAAGTTGGGAAGCGAAAACGTAAACATCTTAACCTCCCTTGCAGTTCAGAGTTCTGGGTGTAATTTCGATTCCACACATCAGATGCACTCATCAGAGACACTGGTTTGGAATGGAGCCAGGCAGATGCAGAGAGAGGATTCCGGGCATCATTTTGCCTTTGTGGGTCATGACACAGCTACGGGGCTTCTGCAGTCAGCAGCTTCTTGGCTCTGTGGCTTTCCGAAGCTGCAGCGGCAGCTTGGGGGACGCCAGTGGAGCTGGTAGTGTGGTTCCGCAGTTAGCGAGGCGGCAGCAGCTTCTGGATTGATCGGCTTCTTGTTGTGAAGTGGCCGCTTTCCTGATCACGGCAGAGCTGTGGTTCTGGGGGCTGGGACCCGCTCCTGGGAGCTCGGGCTGGAGCTTGCTGTCTCGCCCTGACAGCAGCAGCTCTGTGAGCACCGAATTCCTGTATCGCTAGTCAATCTCACCTGCTTACAGCAGAGCAAGCGACTTCTGTTGTCACGACATCACTGACTGGTCGGCCTTCGAGGGTGATGTCTGTCCGGCTGGGTTTTGAGATTACTGGTTCATGTGACCCTGTGCAGAGTATAAAGTAGGGAACAACTTCCAGTGGGCAGCGAAGAGGCTGTGCTTGTATGGGAATACACGGGAATTCTGCCTTTTGAGTATAAAAGAGAGCTTGCTGAAAACACTTGGCATTTCTCAAACAGCGAAGAGGTGCTGAAGGGCAACCAAAGAACAGCAAGCACCCTAACGGGGGATGCTCCCAAGGCCACGTGCCGCACTGGGGTAGTGACTGTGCCATCATCATCACTGACCTGCTTGATGTAGGTTTGAGTCTTGTTGAGCGTGCCACCCAGAAGTGTATCAACTCTTATGTGTTGCTGAGAACACAGGAGTTGGGAAATACTAGTCCAACCTACAGATGCTTTCACATCTTCAGTAATAAAAATCTTACTGCATCTTGAAGTACGCCATGCTAGCTGGTACGTTCTTCCATGTACTGAGTCCAGTCAGTTTAACTATCCCTTGTAGCCACTGTGATTTTAGGTCTAGCCGGGGCCATACAGAGTGGGCCAGATTCATTTTTCACATAATACTTTTTCAGATGCAGGAAGGCAGTCATTATATCCTCTATGAATTTTCTCTTTTTCAAGTAAAGCACCCCCTATAGAAATCTTTTCTCTTTCCTGGATCATTCCCATCAGATATAAACATCTTTATAAAATAAAAGCAAAAAAAAAAAAAAGACCTAAATCAATCAAACAAGTCATTTTTCAACTCACATCCCCTCCAACGCTGCAAAGAGCTGACTCGGTTCATTGCTTCCAGTTCTTCTTTCATGGTCTCTTGAAGCCCATCCAGTGAGAATGTCACCCTCACTAGTCCAAAGGCACAGCTCTGGTAAAGGCCACCTAGGACACATCTGATGCTAGACCCAGTGGTCAGTTCTTAGTTCTTCTCTTTGTTTGATCTATCAGCAACATTTGGCCCCAAAAATCATTCCCTCTCTGTTTATTTACACCAATTTCCCCGAATTAAAAAAAAAAATTAATGACATCATGTGTCCATGACTCAATGGCTTCACATTTAAGTCTCAAAGTCTAAATTTTACTTGGGATTTATAGAAATAGTTAACCAAAGTCCATCAAATCATAGTCATTCTTCCTGACTCACAAAGTTTATTCCCATTTCCTAAAGCCTTTTGGCATCCCTTTTTCCCATACTTTTTTTTTTTAACCTTTCCCTGTTTTGCTGAGATTCACAGTCACATTAAAGAACAAAACCAAACCTTCATGCCCTCTTTAAACACTTCCTACCTGAGTGTCCCCACCTGCCCTGTCCAATTAGGTAGCCACAGGCCACACTGGACTACTGAGGCCTTGATATGGCTGTCTGAGATGCTCTAAGTGCAGGGTACACACCAGAGTTCAGACAACACAGCAAAAAGGCAAATTATCTGAATATTTTTAATACTGATTACATGCTAACATGGTAATATTTTGGCTATATTGAGTTAGATACAACCAACCATTAAAATTCATTTCACCTGTTTCTTTTTACTCTTTAAAATGGGGCTGCTAGGAAATTTTAAATTCCACATGGACTTCTACATAGAGGCCATTACCAGAAGAAGCCGCTTGCTTCTTGTCACTTAACATATAATGAATATTCCAGATAGCTTTCCAAGTCCGCAATACAGATGGCCGCCCATCTTTCTAACAGATGATTAGTATTGTAGTGATAGACTTTTTTTCTTTTTTAACTTTTACATGCAATCCAACAGTGAACAGCCTTGCACATACTCGTCCTTGGGTGGTCACACCTCAAAGTTAACTCATATTTGCTTGCTGTTGAAGTGTGGTTCATATTCCCCCCACATTGCTACACTTGTATGCTGCTTCAGGAACCTGCGCCCCCTGGAAAAACCAGCAGTGAGTCGCACTGATAGGCCCAATCTTATAATTTTTCCATAGTGTTATTTGTCAGGCTTCATCTCTGTTCAGGTTCTCTGCTCTGGGAAGCAGACAACCAGACATAATTTCTCATATTAACCTTCCAAAGCCAAACTAATTGGACTATTGTCTTCCTCCAAGCAAGGAAGCTGGTCTGTATTAACTTAAACTTTTAGTGAATAATAAAGGAATTTTTTTTCTTTCTTAGAGGAGGACGTAATATGAAAATTAATTTTCTTCTGTTGGCCCTAAGAGCTCATTATGTCAGCTCAATGCAAGGCAGCTCTTAATACTCTCTCTCAGGAAGTCTGCTGTTTTTCCAAAAGAAAACTGACAGCAGCAGATTTATTTGTGATTAAATACTTATGGGCTTGGCACAAACAAAAAGACATAATATGGAGGAATAAAGACTATGAAAACAGCTCGCATTAAAGCACTTGTTTACAAAACTACCTGGAAAAAAAAAAAAGTCTCCTGGAAAAAAATTAAATCTAAGAACCTAACAGTTGGAAGAAATAGAAGGAAGAAGAAAAGAAGGCAATTCAATGCATAATGGATAATTGTTCTTTTCTGATCCTATCTTGGCCAAGGAAACCATATTCAGGAACAAGAAAGCATTTGTCTTGGCACCGAATTTGTTCTCACAAGGTGTGGGTATGTGCATTACTAATAAGGAGGCTATTATGTAGGAAGCAATATTTGGGAAAGTAGGAAATATGTTTTCCAATTGTAATTCCCAATCTTCTGTCTGTGTAGGGGGCTGCACCCATTCTGGTTAAATGCAGGAAGCATAATTTAACTACTTAACTAAGGTAGTCCTTACAAGAACTAAACAAACAAACAAAAAATCAAAAAACAAACAAACAAAAACCCCACAGAGATGCCAATTCTATGACTCTGGGGTGACATCTGGGTATCTATATTTTGGAAAGCTTCCTGGATGTAATGACACCCACCCCCCACCCCCAATCTAGTATCCATCCCCTTTCTGGTAATAGCACTGTGATTTGTTAATAGCACTGTGATTTGTTCCTTTGGGCAATTACTATCTCTTGGTCTCTACCAATGGAAGTGATCTAACCTCTCAGTTCTGGGTTGGACACATAACCCGGGTCTAGCCAATTAACACGTTTTACCCTCTTCTGGCCAAAATGATTGGTTGAAGGACAAGCATAGAACCCAAGAGTTCCCATGAATGCCAAGCCTGGGACAGGTTCTAGAACCATTGAGAAAAGGCACTCTCTTTCTGCTGGGTTGTCCACTGGCAGAAAGCAAGCCTGGGATAGCTAACTTTCTTTGTCTCCATGAAGAAAGACCTTGAGAATAAAGCCAACCCAAGAATGAAGACCGGCTACTGATGACGTTATGTGAGCATGTGGCTCTATCTTCTCCCAAAGCTTGGGCTACCCCAGCATGTTGCAATTGCATGAATCAATAATTCTCCTTTGCTTGGCATCCATAGCCTTTGATAATCTTTAAAGAAAAATTAACAACTGGTAAGGCATCAATCAGAAAAGCTGGCAATGGGTTACTAGTCCTGCTTGTGGCTGAGGGAGAACTATTCAGTGGTGACTGCAACTGGTAGCCAGGAGTAACAACCACTTGACCACTGAGTCTGCACTCCACGATCCAAGCCACCATATTTCACCTGGAATCATAACCTCAGGCATGGCTACTGCAAATGACTATGAAAGCAGAATCATGAATGAGGGGTGACAAGGATAATGAAGTGAGCTTTGACTGTGATTAGGAAAAGATAACAGAGTGTCCAATAATAAAAAATCTTGCCTTATCACATAGTGGGCTCCCTGTCCTTAGATGTAATGAATGGAAGTTGGGGAAGATTCCTGCATGACCCTAGGAGTGCTTTTCAACATATGTCCCTGGGTCAGCAGTACTGGCATTACATATGAGCTTGTTAGAAATACAATTCCTGGACCCATCCTGACCTAATGAAGTACTGGGGGTGGGGCCCAGGGAACTGTTGAAGAAGCCCTCCCAGTGACTCTCTTATATGTTAGGACTGAGGACACTATCAGACTAGAGGGCACTGGCTCTGTTTCCTGAGTCCTGGCCCCAGAGATCCTGACTGAGTAGATTTGGGCTTAAGCTTAAGCATTTGCATTTCTAATACATTTCCAGGTAACGCTGATGCTGCTGGTCCAGGGACCACACTTTGAGAACCATGGTCTGAGAAGGTGAACCACTGTCTGAGCGGGTGACCTAAGTGACATCTCAAGTTCCATTCAGTGGAGAGATTCTTTGATCTTTAAAATTTGCCTTGCAAATTCAGTCCTACCAATATGTAACCCTGTTCATAATGATGCAGCCAAATGACTTGGCTCAGATAGAAGAGTAACTGAAAATAACTCGGGTTCATTAACTGTGTTTCTAGATCACCACAAGTCACAAGAGATAACAGGTCTATTTTTGTGTGTGAAATATATCTTATAGCAACAAAAGCAATAAGGAGACCTGTTGGCTTCCCTCATACAAAGTAAGTGTTATGGTACCTCTCACCTCTAAACACCCGCTAAAAGCTTGTTTCTAGTCATTCCTAACCAGAGCCCTGTGTACCTCCTATCCTTCCCCTCAATCCCTCTCTTCCCAAATCTGCAGCTCAAAAATGCAAAAAAAAAAAAAAAAAAAAAAAAAAAAAAAAAAAAAAGGCAAGGTTGGACCTTGCTCTGAGTCCAGAGGAAGAGGAAAAATGGAACGGGCAAAGCTAGAATTTTAATGAGGCAAGGCAAGGGAAAGGTGGAGAACTTGCATATAAATGTCTATCATTTTTTTGTCCATAAAAATTATCATTTAGTAATGCTTTGGGCCAGGCACTATTTTTAGCACTTTGCATAAGTTAGTAGTTCATGTACAGCTCACATCAATAGTGTGAGCTAAGTGTTACTGTTATTTCACAAATGAGTTAACCAAGGCTCAGAGGGGTTAAGCAACTTGTCCAAGGCCACACACATAGCTAGTGAAAGGACAGGACTTGAACCCAGGTGTCTGTCTCACTCCAAAGCCCTTGTTCTTGAACACCATCAGGTATGTCTTCCTGCAAAATCAGGACACACATACATAGGGCGCGAGGTTTCACCGCTTGAGCGTCCTGCCCTCCAGCCTCCAGCTCTTCCCAGCTAGTCCCTCGCGGCCACCTGCCTGGATGCCTGACGTCTGGGCCACTCCTTGCTCCTTTATATTCATTCTGTGCTGTGTCTGCCCACACAGAGCCGCCAGGACATACTTTGCAAAGACAGTTGCCAATCTGAAACTAACGCCTTTTCCCCCTGATGTCAACAAGATGATTGAGTAAATGTGGGTAAACCAGATTCTGAAAGGCCCTAAACATGAGGCAGTGGCATTTAAACTTGATACAATAGGAAATGAGAAGTCACTGTCGAGGACTTTGGAGTAAGGGAGGCCAATCTGGCAATGTGCCCACAAATGAGGCTGGAATTCCCCCCACCCCCCACCCCAGCTTCCATCAGAATCACCTGTAGAACTTTCTTAGCATCTACCCTAAACCTTCTGGAACAATGGGCCTGGGGTAAGGACCCAGACTCTTGTAGGTTAAGAACTTTCACAGGCGATCCTTCTTCTGGTGGCCCTAACAGCCCACTAGGACTGTCTAATACGTGATAGCTCTTAACAGTCCCAACTTAAAAGTGCAATAACGTAGATGAGTGGATTAAAGAAGGAACTAAATAAAACAATAGGAGAATTATAGATGAACATTGATCCCTTTTAAGTTAGGGAAGTCTTTTCTAATTAAGCATAAACCGGATGAATAAATTGAACTAAATTAAAAAACAATGATAGTAAAAGCTTGATCAAAAAAATACCATAAAGTTAAAAGGCAAATAAGGGACAGTAAAAAGTATTTGCTATATATCCGACCAGAACACTAATTCCTTTAATAAAGTAAGAAGTGCTTCAATTTAATAAAGAAG
Source organism: Craseonycteris thonglongyai (assembly GCA_004027555.1). Taxonomy (NCBI): domain Eukaryota; kingdom Metazoa; phylum Chordata; class Mammalia; order Chiroptera; family Craseonycteridae; genus Craseonycteris; species Craseonycteris thonglongyai. The sequence goes on along the minus strand of PVKE010000120.1, from coordinate 2,716 downwards.
AGAGAAAGAAACATTCCATGGGAAAATGAACAAATTGCATGCAAATATATTTTATTTAAAAAGAAATATAAATTATGAGAAAAAGTTTTCCCTCCCTACTAAACAAAGAAATTAAAATTAAAATAAGGTACCACATTGGTAAACATTTACAAATGATAATGCCAAGCATTGATGATGAGAAAAAATAGGCACATTTATATACTTTTGGGAGAACTGTAGAATGGTACAATTTCTGGTGGGCAATTTGGCATTATATTTCAAAAGCCTTTAAAATGTTCATTTTCTTGGATCCAATAATCCCTATCACTTCTATGAATTTATCTTAAGGAAATGAATACCTCTTCATACACAGTCTAATGCACATGGATGCAATGTGTCTTTAGTAAAAGTGATAATCTGGCAATAAACTGCATGTACAATAATAAAGGAAGGATTAAATGAATTGTTCTCCAGCAAACATAAATTATTTTTATTATCAGAAAAGTGATAATCATTATTTCTAAGGTTTATACAGTAATATTATGGAGTGTTAAATGGAGAAAAACACCTCTGGTGGCCAAGAAGACATTTAGTCTTTCAGGTATGTAAGACCATGAGGACAAAGGAGAGGGTGGTAAAAGAGAATTTAGAGGAAGAGAAAAATTTTCTACTTGGTGCTGTCCAATACTGTAAATATTAGTCATATGTGGCTATTTAAATTTAATGTTAAATACCACTTGAAATTCAGTTCCTTAGTTGTACTCGCCATATTTCAAGTGCTCACTAGTGATAGGTGGCTGGTGGCGACAGTATCAGACAGCACAGATTAAAGAATGCTTCTAGAGTTCTACTGGACAGTGCTGATGGAAACATTCTACGTCATGCCGGGATCCAGCCTGGATGCAGCTTTGGGCTCATCTCTCTTCTACCTCATCTCTTGGTACACTCTTTGTCATTCTCATGTTCCAGTAACAAGAGGGTAAGCACAGGAAGGCACAGATCATATTTGCTTGGTGGTTCTCCCCCTGCGCATTATCCAGGTAACTGTACACGGTGGTGTGTGGAAGAGCAAATGTACACAGAGCTCAGCCTGGGGTTAAGGGGAGACTTCCCAGGGGAGGGGAGGCAGACATTACCCAATGAGTAAATAAAAAAACTGTTCTAAGTAGAGAAAAGAGCATACGAGTAAAGGCACTGATGAGAAAAAGCACAGCATTAGAGAACAATTCCCAGCTGGTCAGGCATTTAATCATTCAACAGACAGTAACTGCCTGTAATGGGCCAGGCCCGAGCCAGGCTCTGGAGGCAGAGCGGCCAACAGGACAGGTCCCTGTCCTCACCATACTTTTACTCACTCTCATCCAGTACTGCTGGGGCACCAAGGCTGAGGCAAGGTGTGCAAGGGCTCACACCTCATATGAAGAATATGGTGTTTTTTAGCCTAGCAGTCGTACCCTCCTTTGGGCCTCAGTGAGGGCCAAAGTGCTACTTCCTGTCTTCCTCGTCCCCCACTCCAGTCCCCATCACTGCTGTGGGAGGTGGAGAGCTCCTGATGGGGGAGGCGATTGAGCTGACAGTTTTGGTAAGACCTCCCCAGTGGACAGCGAGGATGTGGATTTGAGAGGGAAGTCTATGGGGAGGGTGCTGGAGTCATCTAGAAGAAAGGCGGGGGCGGGGGGGAAGGGTGACACATTAGCAGGGATAACATTAGCGATGTTGGAGCAGGAGAAGGCACTCCAAGTTAGGAAAATGCCCTCTGAGGGACTGAGGCTGGCAGAGCAGTGGGAGCGCCGCCAAGCCCGGCGAGGGAGGGCGTGTCTGTGGGCAAGGTGCCAGGGAAGAGAAGGAACCCATCTCAGGAGAGTTCCCAGGCCAAAGGAGAGGGGCCAGGAGGGGCACAGGCACCTCAGGCGGAGGAAAGATGTGGGCAGGTCAGAGGGGCACGGGGGACCCCACCTGCTGGGCGCCACCCGGCACCGGGATGGGCGGGGCCGTGAGGCAGCAGGTGTGCGTTACCCGCGGAACGAGGATGGGGAGGATGCAGCTGGCACGGCGCCTGGGGCAACGCAGAGGGGCTCCCCGGAGGCGGAGAGCTCCACTGGACTTCAGCGGGGCTATTTCCCGACCTCGTCCCTGCGCAATGCACAAGAGGCGGGCAGGGTACATCTCCACGGCCTGAAATCCGCCCTAGAGCCACAGCTTTGCTCGGGACCTGACAGCACCGACGCTTTGCGGGCGTCTCATCGGGTCTGGATTCCCGGCGCCCGCCAGGTTCTTCTCGGAGCAACCCCCTTCCGCACCTGCCTCTCTGACAGGCCGGTTCCCCTCGACCCCCGGCTGCGCAGCCCAGGCTCTTCGCCCGGACCCCTCAGGACCCCTCAGGACCCCTCCCGGCCCCTCCCGGCTCCGTGGCCTCGCGGCTCTCGGTTCCCACCGACCGCCACCCCCCCGCCCCACACAGACACACACACGTGGCCGACTCCCCGCTTCCGCCCCTTCCAGCCGCACCCCTCCCGGCCGCGGTACCTGGGGCTCTCGAAGCTGCACCCCCTGCGCCGCAGCGCCGCCCTCTTCTGCCGCAGGAGCGCAGCGGCCTCTCCACTGAGCTCCCGCTCCATCGCCCTGGGCGGGGGCTGCGGGCTCGGGCGCACTCGGGTGGGCTCGGGCTTCGGCGGACCTCGGCTGGACGCTCGGCTCCCCCGCCGCAGCCCACGCCCCGCCCCGAGCACCTCCGCCC